>VOMN01003404.1:0-37592 GCA_014899125.1 Orchestia grillus
AATGATCTTCGAGTGTGTGGTTAGAATACTTCGACGGACTTCTCGAGCTTCATTTTGACGTTCAGTCTGATAAGCACTTTAGTCACAGGTACCACCTGGAGAATAGGAAAATTATTATTTTAAATAGTCTCAATTTACCTTGTATACCCTGTGTTAAAGTAATGTAAAGCAGAGGGTGGATCTCGTTGGGCATGACGAATTTTTTTACGCGTTGTATATGTGGGTCACGGTAATGCTAATGGAAATGGGTTAAGACAGCGTTTTTTGTGTGCTTCTTCAAAGCACAGGCTTTTCAACACAGCTTTGATTTGTTGAGTTTGTTGTTTGTCTTTGATTAATGTATTTTGATCTGACATTACGATTAAAATTAGCGTCGATCATTCCTCTTGGGTGCCTCGTGGTGAAATTGTGATGTGTTTTTGGTCACACGCAATCTCATTGCGAACTTACCTAGTATTTGATTCTGTAAATTGCGGTCGATGAGGACAACTGCTCTTCCATTGTTTGGAGGCAGTGGTCCTCGAAAGTCTGATGAAACTCCTATTGAAGGCGTAACCGATGTCCTTGGGCTTGTAACTGTGTTATTTGTTTCTTAATGTGCAAGTGATCGGTTTGTGGGTCTTTTTGTAATAAATGCTAGAAAGCTTTCAGAACAAACAATTCATGTCATTGGGATGCAAGGTTCTGCGTTCGTCGCTTGACCGCAACTTGTCTCGCGGCCAGAGGCTGTAAAACGACTCTGTCTTAGAAGTTCCCGTTTTGGTTATCACTAGTCAATATAAGTCTGATGTTGAAGTCAGTAGGATTCGAAAATTTTTAAGAAGGTAGGGAACTCAAAAAGCGGTTCAATCACACCTGACTTGAATAGCACAAGGGGGAAAAGAAAGCTGAAAGATCGTGCTTTTAAACTTTCATTAGAAACTTTTCCCGAGCCCGAATATACAACAGTAACATGATTTCTAATGTGTCGTTGAGTGTGAAACACTGCCGAATCAGAAAAAACGATATTTTTCTGAATTGTCCTTTACCTTTCTCAAGCGTGCGAACTCGTTTCTCCCATTGTAACTTGTGCCTCTTGATGTTCCTTGAACTAGAAGAAAGTTAATATGTTCTGGCACGCTTCGAGTTATCCTTTGACAGCTCACGTCTCTTCATCTTTCAAAAATTGGCCGATTTGTTAGTATGGATTGTACGTAATATTCGAGGCCAAGAGTTCTTTTTTTATGTTGATTTTACCCGTACGCTACATAACCTAAACCATTTAAGGATCTAGCTTACCGTTTTGTCAGTTTCTTCGATGACTATCAAAAAGAGCCAGTCATAAATCTCTGTTCACGACTGTTTTTGATTTTCCTCCCGTTGGTCGGCTGTCCAGGTCTTACAAAAAAGGCTCCGAGTCGTGACTCCTGCCTCTGGACTTCCACAAATAAGGTTCGTCTGCCGCCTCTCCTTCCAATTAAGCTTCTCCATTTTACTATAACTGTAAACCACTAATGCAGACAAATATCACGTCCGATATTGGTGAGATCGTGTGATTTTGAAACTCGTAATCGATACCAAAATTTTGGCACTGAGTTCAAAGTGGTCAGTTAATTTCCGTAGAAGGGTGCTGTTCAATTTTCTCAACAAATGGAGCTTCACGTCTGAATTCATTCTAAGTTTGTTACCTAGTTTCTAGTTACCTGCCTGAAAATTTATTTTCGTACCAAACTACACTTAAAAAACCGATTCTCGGAAATAGATTTGGTCAAGAACAGAAATTGCAATTAAAGAAAACTAGCTTCATTCTGAAATAATAGCATTCGTTCGTGACGTAGCTATACTACATTCAGTGAATGCATTATTCGTTGAATAACCCTACGTTACGAATAATTTTTTGAGTACAGAAAACTAATTTAAAGAAACTTTTAATATTTTCACTCATTTGCTTTTGTCCGCAACTTCTTAAATGAAGACTAGACGTGTATTATTCTCGTGTAAAAATCCCAAAAATGTTCTAGATTCAACATTCTAGAAGTTATTGAACTTAACATGAATGAAGAGCTAAAATTGCCATTGCTTTGGCACGCTTGTCGTTCATTGGATGGAATGATGCACCCAATGGCGCGTGGAAGCATGACTTACTTGAACTGCTTCACTTAATCACGAATTTGCTGTAAGAACACACCAGCTTTTTGGCTCTCATCTCTTCAATTTGAGCGTCCTCCACCCTCCCCGCTTTCATTTTGCCGTGGCGTTTTTACCGGGGGACTATTGGCGCCCGTCCATTTGTGAGTTATCGCTGTCGAGCTTCAGTTCGTTTCTATTTTTTAGGGAAGTTCTTTACCGAGGACCGAGTGGAGCCCCATGATTTAGTTCATATTTATCGTGGGGACCTGGTTATCATTAAGATCGCATTACCGCCACAGTGCTCATTGCCCAACCATTTGTGTTTTCGCCAGAAAATGCCAAGTTTCCTCCTGCGCGCTGCGAGGCTCCGTTTTGGAGGGGGCGCTGCTGCGGGCACTCGCTGTGCTGCGTGCACTTGTCACTGCGCTGGGGCCGCCTGTGTGAGTTCGCATCCTTCAAAATTAATAGTCTGTTCTAAAGGAATGAGAGTACTTTGTTAGTGACGCTCAAGGCCTCATCTCATTATAGTGGTTTCCTTGGGGCTAATTTGAATGCGCGTGAAGTGTATCCCGTTCCTACTTTAGTTTATCTTCAATGAGGTGTGGAGTTAATTTTTCATTTTTGCCGGATGAAATTTATGTTCATATTATGAATCAGTGTAGGGTGTAGGAGTCCGCCGATATATATGAGCTTTATTCAGATGGTATATACATTAAGCTTTTCTTACTGAAGTGTATAGAGTTTGAATTTTCGTAACATTTCGTACAGCTTCAAGTTTAACTTGTGAAATGGTCTCTAAAGTTGTGTGTTGCTTCAACTAAAACACTGTTTTAGCTCCTATGTTCTGCACTTTACTATGCGCCCATATAAGGTAAATCAAATTATTGGCACGAGTTAGTTCAGAAATTAGGTGTGGGTGAAGTTTCGATTGAGTATCATGCCGTATTGCTGAGTCGCACCGTGTGTTGGAAATTGCTACAACGCCCCAGCCGCGCCCTTACCCAGTCCAACTTTTTTGCCGCCTCATCGATAAATTTACCGAGTAATTGGTAAAATATACTTGTGGCCAAAATAGTAGATAATTAAAGACACTCCGGCGATAACATTAGACTGGGTATTGTATTGTGCTGCCTCGTGCTGCTCCGCATCTCGTGTGTAGACTGACATCACAAGTCAACACTGATATTTAATACAGCAGGGGGCGCATTGAAGAAAGTGTAGACACTTCTTCTTCGATCACTCCTGATCCACGAGTAGCGTGATGGAGAAGACAAAAATAAAAACTAAAGGCACAAGAAACAGCAGGACCCGTTTCTTGAGAGGGCCGTAAACGTGGCTTCTGGTTTCGGTGAGTGAATTCGATTTTCGAGAATTGGAGCCGTGGTTGAGCCGCTAACTTGCTTTAAACCGTAGCTTTCACGATGCGATCAAGTGCTTAGTGTTTCTTTTTGAATTCATTCTTTTGTATTTTTATGAACCTTAGTTATACTTTCTTATGCTGTGGAGTGATAGAGCGTTAACCTTTTTTCTTCGCGTGCAATTTATTCCTAAATACTTATCAATGACTCGAACCGTGAAGCTCCTGTGGTAATAGCTGCCAGCTACTCTGCTCTATTTCATTATGGTTTAATTTTTTGGAGCCAGATGATATTTATTTACTTGCTTTAGAGCTAGCAATTCTAAGCTAACCGTTATTTCAAAACGGTGTAATTCTACAGAATATAGAGTTTACAGTTGTAATTGATTTAATGAGTTACCACCTCTTGCTCATGTGCGTGCCTGATATTTGTATCATATGGCAGTTGCATTACCCCTACGAGGTGAAAGAAAAAAGGCGAGGCAGTGCGTTCGCAAATAAGGATATCTTGATGGGCAAGACATTAAGCTGTGAACAAACTCGAGTCTAAACGGGAGGGAACCTCCTTCGGGTAGCCGTTGCCTTTCTGCGCCACTTTTTGCGAGTGCTTTACGCGTCTGCCACTCGTTGATCACTTGTGCGCCACCCACGCATCTGGCTGTGGCATAAATCATGTGGCTGCAGCAGCCACAACCATGGAACTGCAGCACCAGCCACATGGCTGCGCGTGTTCGGCTGCTCTGCGTTTCTGGCTCATCTCCTTTAAAAGATTCTGCGGCGCAGCTGGACGGCCTCCACCGGTGAGTGTCTTTCTGTTCTCTCCGAGTGTCTTCAGCACATTGTTTTTGTTCCGTGTACCTGTGAGAGGCTTCCAGGGTTTTTGGAACACTCCTACCTACCTATTGCGAGGGTGAGCCTGGCGTTCTCATGTGACTACGTTAATTGAAATTTATAAACCTGAAGTCAACGGTAATAAAAGCGTTGATTTAATAGCCCAAGGCCTTCAGCAGAAAAACGGTTACTTATGTGCGTAGTTAGTGGTACGAGTAGCTGGTGTGCCTCGGTCTTCGTTTTGTGATTTGTAACGGAACTGGAATATCAATGATGGCCTCCTTGGGGAACTCTTTTTGCAGTCATTTCGCTCCGGAATTGACACGAGTCATTTTCTTGCAAAAAGAAAAGGCGCTGCAAACCAGGTAGGCTTTGGTAAATATTTTATCTGACGGGGATGCTGGTCGTTCATGATCTAGATGTCTGCTATTTGTGCGGTCGCGAGTAAATATCAATTTCCCCCCTTACTTCAATTCCAGAATGTAGCACTCTCATTTTTCATCTCCGTTGTCTGGCATGGCAGGAAAATGAATCATAGATGCTAATTTACCAGACTTGAAAGCATTCACGAATTTTAGTTCTGTTGCACCGTGAGCCGAGACTGGTGTCGCTAACCACTCAAAGATTTGCAATCAAAAACTGCCAATTTATTTAATCAGATCCCTCTGGGTGATCTTTAACATGAGATGGTATATCATTCAATCAAAGGGAGCCTTACGTGCGGCTGATCATGAATGAGGCTTTTGTTATTACCTCAACAATTTTCCCTCAGTTAGTGACGATAGTAACGTAAAAAGGCACTCAAAAGATATCTCATTTCTCTCTGACGTAAAAACAATCTGGCGTAGACAATGAGGCCAGGCGGTAGTTGGGAGACGTATTCACATGAACACTGACGATTAACACTAACTAAAGTATGCATTGTACAGACGTTTCGGGGCAATGGAATTTTGTCTCGCGAGGTAATGTGCACTGCTAAGCAAATTGTCGGCTTTTAGACTGTTCCAAATGATCATTATCCCGCTCCACCGTCTCTCGGCAGGAGCCTCAAGACCAAGTTTGAGTGGCTTTGGAAGAAAAATTGAATTTAACTTCTTCTACATTAGTGTTTATAGGGCCAAGTTTAGAGAGCAAAAAGACGTAATTTCTAAGTAATCCTCGAGACATAGTTAAATAGCTGTGGAACAGCAGAGCTCAGAATAGTGCAAACGGAATGAGTATTTCTTGGCTTAGGAGCGATAAGCATAACCCTGATGCGGGTTTACTACAAAAGGCTATTGAATTTTTTTGCATTTGCTTATGCAGTAGAGTACTGATCAGTGATGTGGAACGATACATCTTTTCAGGCGACATTGATTTTTGACGTGTCATGAAGATGGGCTTTTTTGCTAATAGTTTCTCTTTTTCCTGTCTATTGACTTACCACTAAATAAATTAGAGGCAACACATGCTGGTTGTTCATTCCGTTGTGACGAGCTGAATTTTACGGCGTATGTTTGTCTTCAAAAATTTTCTACTCAATGTCAGGTCATGTATGTTTTGCAAACGATTGATTAAAATTTGTTGATTTGGCTGATGTCGCTGACGCTGCTTAGTGTATTTATTATTTAAACTTACAGACCTTTCGTGTAGTCGAAAAAATGTGGGCCTACTTTTGAACGCCATGGTATAAAAATTAAGATTGAATACTACTAAAGGCTTTTATGACTAGAGTTTTAAGCGTTCTCTTTCTTTGAGTTTTCTTTCTTTTGAGCATTCAAAAAAATAAGACTGGCTCAGAACTGAGCGTTCTAGGTCTGCCGTTGAGGTGAGGGGAAATTGTCGAGTTGAATAGCAGTCACGATTGTTCGGTGCATGAGTGGTCTCCATAGTTCATTACGGACAATAGTCATTATAGTTCATTACAGACAATAGTCGTTAAACCATATTCATATAAATAATGAGTCTGAGGCTTTGACCACTGCTTAGTCTGCCGATTGAGTGTGCCGTGTCTATAAAGTAGGCACCAGTTTAAACTCAAAACTGAAGCAAAAGTGTCAAGTATCTGCAGGTATCACCTAGAAATGCTGATATCGGTCGCTTCTTAAACTTTCTCTTCACCATTTCACTTTACCTGATTACGACTTAGGTTTTGCTGGTGTGGCCACCAGATGCCATGTGTTCACCTCGGTCAAGGCGACAGCGCAGCGGATATTAATGGTGTCAGAGAAAAAAACGTCTTTCCGTTCCTGATTTCCTCGGACTGTTGTGCGTCTTCAATTCTTAATTTTTTTGCTTGGATTTGTGGGTTTCATTTGTATCTTTATAGTAGCCATGCTTTGTATAGTTGTCGTACTTGTTTCTGTATTTTTTCATCTTTAGTCCCTTTTTTTGTCTCCTACAGTTCTCGAAATTAATTTACAATCGTTGATGGGTTTGAACTAACTATATTCCTCACAGCTGTTCTTTTTAATTTCAAGCGCCTTCGTTCGAAAATGGTCTCGAATTTATCATCATTATTATTCAGGTTTCGGGTCCAGTCACCTTTTAATCCAAGAAAAAGTAAGTCTTCCCTCAACTTCTCGGTTGCTGGAGTTTGTAGACTCTTGCTCTTACACATGAAAAAAAAGGTGTTAACTCGATAAAAATATTACGAGTTTAACGAAGCAAACTGAAGTTTTGCAATTTCATGTAGCAGAAATAGTGGTGCTATTACATGAAAAAAAGACTATTAAACTTAAGAGAGAGATAGTGTTCTTAAGAACTGACGGTAACCTCTAAAGAACTTGATGCTGTGCTGTTGACGATAGTGAGTGGCATCGTTGAGCTCGTCTCGAGCAAATCCTTGTGATGCTGCTGAGCCCATAAGGTGTTCTGGAGCGCAGTTTGTACATGACGCGCTCCCTTCTCGTCTTATCCTTTAGGCGCGTGCTTCTCTCTTCAAAACTTGGGTGCGAACGACTCGTCTAAATCCTACTGGTGCGAACTTGATAATTCTCGGGGCAAAACTTTTCATTTTGGAATGCAAAGGAGGTTGTTCGAGCTTACCGACGACCAGTTTGTTTGGTTCAACGAGGTCGTCGCTGCTGCTGCTACTTCTGACGCTCTTCTTCCATTGCTGTTGATGCCGCGATGGTCGCCGCTTTCATGCTATTCTCGTATCCATTTTATTCCCTCATTTATACTGAAGAGTGTTTGGTCTTCAGTTTATGATTCTGCGCTGCCTGTGATGCTCATATTCCCATGCTTTTGGCTCCTCACTGCTTACCGTTTTCAATTTGCCCTACTTTTTTTCTGTATGCTAAGTCACTCTGGTGTGCAATCACAATTTCCTGAGTCGAGAATGCCAACACGATGGTTGTGAGACTTGCTGCGTAATTTCCAATTTTAAAACAGTCGTCAACCAAACTTAAAAGGACTTCCATATATTGGGATACTTGATGCACGCGTAGTTGATGTAACGCAGTACTGAAATGTTTAGAGTAGTTACATTTTTTAACTCTTGCGACTACAAGTTGCTGGTTTTGCGTTCATGTTAGCTAACAGTGCAACTGCTGCCCCTATTGCTTGCGAAGCTAGAGGGGCATCGCTGCGTCAAATATTTAATGACACGCGCGTTTGTACTCTCTCCCTCTCTACTTTTATTTGATGTGTAATATTCGTATGTGACGTGAACTTTTCCCAATTTTACGATTGGCCTTTGCGACTGTTCATCCCCTAAAATCTCCTGGGAAGGCTTTACTCGACGCATGCTTCGGAAGTTAGTGATTATGTATTGTCTAGAGATTATGTATTAACTAGAGTCAGAATAAACACGAAAACACGGACGGTACGTTTGGTGCCTATAAAACTGCCGAGCGAAACGTGTTACATTTTTACTCGCAGCTGGTACTCAATTTAATGACCTGGACAACAAGAAGTCATTTATTTTCCTCTTAGAATAGAAATAATTTGAGCACAGCACGTTGTAACAGTAGAAAAGGTTCATTGCCTCCTTAAATTAAGTTCTTCTGTAACTATTCAGTTGGACAGCCGTTTCGTCATTGCAGATGTGACGAGCATGTTCTTTTTTCCGTTCGACCTCGCGATTCTCAAGTTATTCTCTGTTCACGTGTTTCGTGCTGGAAAAGAAACATTATTTACTCTCCTTAAAAGTTGGAGCTGCAAATTTTTGCGTAGTATGAGCCGCACACTAACTCCAACACGTTCGAAGGAAAGTTAGCAAGTCTGCGATGCATGACGGCGCTGCCTCTAATGCGACGCTCCAGGTTCGCATCTGTTCAATTCATTTTGTTTCGAGCCTCCAACTTTTTTTGGTGCGTTTGTTGGTAGAATTTTTGCTAGCAAGTCTGGGAGTCACTTTTTAGCGAGGTTTGATGGCTTGGTCGTGATGCAAGTTTCTGCAAAGTTGCCGTCTAAGCTCCTTAGGTCTAATGGAAATGAAAAGCGTCCTTCAGTCGCTCCTCTCTGCAGGCTCTGCATATCTGCTCCTCTCGAGGCACGGGCTTCTCAGAGAGCACGCCTCTACTACTCTAAGAAACGTCGCGCACCTCTCAAAAGAATCTTTTTCATCATTCTTCAACGTTCTGCTCCTGGTTCAACTTTTACCCGAATACGTTGCATTTTTTACGATGCACTTTTATGTAGTTTTGAGCGAATTTGATGTTATACCATTTAGCCTTTTCCATTATTTTTTCTGTATAAAAAAGAATCCAGTACTTGTTTAGTTAATGATACTTGTGGCTGGCTCATCGAGTTTCAGCCTAACCGAGAACAACGAAGCGTTTGCGTTACAACACTTCGTCTATATTTAAAGCGTTACCGTTCACTTGTGGTTTGATTAGTCTTGTTTCGAAGCGTCTTCTTGATTTTTTCCAACTTCAGTGTGTGTGCATACGAGTATAAGGGTCTAATCGTGTCTTGCTATGAGGCATCTCTTCAGCTGTTTCTAACTACTGTTGGAAAATATTTTTGTAGCTAAATCCAAATCTTACGATAAAGGACCTCAAAACTTACCCAAAACTTGAATGCTCTGCTTGCTTTTCCAAAATTTACATTTTTCAAGCTGAGGGTAACGAGTCATCATAATGTTCATGTTGAAATAGTGATAATTTACATTGAGAATGGGTATTTGAGTGAATTCATTCGCGTGTACAATCGAGTACAATGTGAAACATGAAGACAACAGGACTTCCATACAAGAAGACAACAGTTACAGAGGCGTAACAGGAGGGGATTCATCTTCGTCGTGCTTCCGGGGTCCATTACAGGTCGTGATGCGACGCGTAAATTCACGCTCGCACAATTTTCTGCCTGTGAGCAAAGCCTTGCAGCTTAGCGTGAGTTGGAAGTCTTAGATCTCTTTTACTTCGCGCATCTCGCTTAACTCAAATGGCCGGTGTTATATTTAATCGAGACTAGTGAGTATGAGTATTTTTTTACCGAGTTTACTTCCGCGTATGCTGAGTAATTAGTCATTGCTAATTAGTGTTGCGGGGTGATCAAACCAAGTGTAGGTAGATAAGTACACTAAAGCTAATAATTTTTCTACTCAAATCAATAAGAATGTAGTTTGCATTTTCCTTTCCAGTTTTAATATCAGTAACTTGACCAGATGTTGCACGGGTAGTGTCTAGTGGGATATCTTCCCAGTGTTGCATAAGATTAATTTAGCCGTAAGAGTATCAACATTTTGATGATTTAATGAACAGACTTTACTCTCAAGGATGCTGCCCACACAAAGTCCATGAAGTTTAAATTTAGTGAAGATGGAGGCCACAACTTCTTGGACCAGCAACCAACCATATCTCTACCCCAATTTTGAACACGGTTGGTCGTATCAGAGGTGATTCCATCCTGTGGGTGCAAGAAATCAAATTGTTATTCGAGAAGTTTAGATATGTGTAGCGGTTCATGCTTACCCCTTCTTCGATGAATATGAGCGGAGTTTTTTTGCCCTGTCTAGGTAAGATCTCTTTCAAACGATTGAAGAGGTCGGGTATTGGCGCTGTAAAGACCGACACATTTTCACATGAATGTCTTTCTTAGTTTTTACATAAACACGGTCATTTCGGTGATTTTCGTGTGCTTGTGCAGTGAATAATTTTTCCTCAATTGATAACATTGATGGCTGAGTGCCATCACTCAGTTTTTTCAAGAAGCTTTGTTCGACCCAACCTTTTAGGCTTTTGTGTGTTCAGACAGTAGGTGGGCTTTACTCTTCTTGTATAGTGGTAGCTTCAAATCCTTCTTCAGTACATTTCGCAGGGTACCTTGCCTGACAGAGGCTGCTGAAACGAGTTTTTCAATGCTTCTCTCCTTGAGACCTTTAGAATTTATTCTCTTGTGTTTCCAATCAATTGGGTTGCTCTAAGTGACCAATTGAGAGTATCTCTTGTTCTTGGTAGGTGCGTTCCTGCCTCTTTAAAGCCTTTCAAGGCGTTATAAACGCCTGGCCTGCTCATACGAGGCTTGGAATGTTAAAAAAATATCCTTTCTTGTCTTATACGGTATAATCATAGCTTTGCTAATTTTTAGTCATAATTGCTAAGTATAGAAAATAAAGGTCTAAAGAGCTGTACATTCATTGTTCCTGATACGAGAGTAAAGTTTAGTCTATATTTGTTCAAACTTTGCTGCATAAAATGCTGTTTAGTGATATTACATAAAGAGTACACCTCGCTTGCTCACCCTGTATAAAACTCAACTCCTTTCAATCTTTTCTGTACAGTTAAAGCATTGAATGGTTAATGAAGAAATGAGTGACAGGCTCCAAAATGATTGATTAGCATAGAGTGGACGTCTGTGTCCGTACATAGTGGAGACTATTTACCATTTGTCATTTATGAATTTGAACTAGTTTTTGTTTGTCTAACAGTGAAGCATAGAATTGTGTCCATTACTAAGCAGACGGCCGTGGTGTATAGCTTATGAAACTATTTTGTCATTTTTGTGTGAGCGTAATTACACTGAAGTTTCTTCATCAACATGGAAATGTGCACTTTTAACTTAATTTAGGCGTGAAAATGTACGCGTGTAGCGTGTTAGATTCGTTAAACTGTAGCTCCTGCTCTATTCCTTTAGCGTGTCCTAGCTCTGCTCTATAGCATGCTCTAGCACTGCTCTATAGCATGCTCTAGCACTGCTCTATAGCTCTAGCACTGCTGTACGTACTGACATTCGACGAGCCATCCAGAGGGAGGCACGTAAGAGGATTCTTGCGTCCTGTTGCTCAGCTCGAGAACGAGCCTCTCCTCGAGGAACATGTAGGATTGATGCACTTCGCTCGTCGGAGGTGAAGGAGGCGGGTGAACGAGGTGTGTCCGTGCTATAATAACGACGCTAATATTTGATAGACACGTTTTGCTTCGATTGGGCTTCGATCGATTATTTGTAACTTGTGTCCGCATGTTCAATTGAAGAGAACGATGTGCTGCTACCCTTCTAAGGTGAGAGCGCTGACTCTTTGTTCCATTGAAGTGCATTGTGTGAGTGTGCGGTGGGTGGCGTGTACGCCTGCTCGGCGCTGTTGCCGCCACTCGCACTGCTGGCACTGGCTCGTAACCTCAGCTAACTTGCGGGCCAAGTTGGGTCGTTACCTTCCGAGGGGAGCGGGGGCACACGGGCCTCCTCGACCCCTGTGCTCTGGCTTCCCTCTCCTCGGCGACTGTGTGGTGTCTCTGTGCTGCGAGTGTGCTTTCTTTACTGTGTGGTGTCTGTGTGATGCGAGTGTGCTTTCTTTACTATGCGGTGTCTCTGTGCTGTGACTGTGCTTTCTTTACTGCTTGGTGTCTCTGTGATGCGACTGTGCTTTCTTTCTAAACCCTTTGTGCTGGAGTAGTACATGAAATGGGCCTCTAAGAGAAATGCTGTACATTTATTTGCAGGTATAGGGTAATAGGAACCGGATAATTATGTGACCACGCGAAATAAATAGACGTCTGCTTATAACTTTGGAATAGGCTAGGCTCATACGAGTTACCTGCTGTCAATATTATGCTAATTTATGCAGTAGTCAATTCACCCGTTTGCATGTGGAGCAGATACAATTATATTTCTAACACGCTGTTAAAGAGTTACGGAATATATTTCATTCCGAACCAGTAATTAACATATACTGTATATTTAGCGTTCTACTCTCCATAACGGAAGTTAATGTATGTAACTTCATGAAAGTATACTGTATTTTGGATTTGTCAACTTGCAGATGATTAACCTATGCTAATTTACACATCACAAATATATATTTTCTCTAGAATAATCCTATAATATTCAGTAAAACGCAATAACCTCATTCTGGTCCCGCACTCGTCTTCTACGATGTAAATTTTTATATCCGTTTTACTTGGTTTTGTCTTTTTTCCTTAGTTCGAAAAATATTCGCCAAATATGAGTAAGTATAAATTGTTATATTGGTTCTTCTATCAACTGGGGATTTTTTCTGCTTCATCCCATGCTTGCGCACAGGAACAGCACTTGAAAGGACACAGCAAAATGTTTGCAATCAAGTTGAATTCCTTTAAGGATAAGGGGGGAGGGGCAAATTTGGTAATTTTTGCCGTATTCTGAGGTGTTAAATAAAGTTTGTTAATGGAGACAAGTTCTGTAATGTGCAATTCATTGCAAGGCCAAAAAAACCTCCTCACCTAGTCCTCTGTTCATAATCATGTGTCGAAACGTCAACATGTCTGGTTGATAATTCGGAGAGAAAATATCATGCGCACATGGCGTTTGATTTTCAATTGTTGCATTTGTGTTTCACCTCCGCATTTGAATTATGTCGCGCCATGCAGTAGGTCACTTCAGCCTCTCCAAACATGCTATCATTGCTTCGAGATCAACTGGTGGAAATTTGAGCAAAAGTATTGTTCATTGTGTTGAAGACCACTTTTTCAGCCCCTCTCGTGGAGAGTTGCAGTCCATTGGACCTTCTGAGGTGTCCCTGCAGCTCTTCACAGCAGCATCAGCAAACTTTTCGCCGGATGTTATTGCAAATTGAATGTTATTGTTAAATTTTTTTCTCTTTACTCTCCCAGACACGTGTGACGCTGTTATCTTGCCACCGGCTTGCTTCACCGGCTTACGTATAATGACTCGGTTTACTCGGTAAATTTTTTTTTCGTGAACAACTTATGCGAGGTGAAACAACGAAATGTGGACTGTTAAATGTTTATTCAAATTTTTTTGACCAAGATAATTTTGTATTATTCTATACCAAAAGATAAGTAATTTAATGCTCCTTCATCTTTCATCAAGTTCATTAAATGTCTCGTTCTTTTTCTTTGATGACGCATCATAGACGAGTTCGTGGCGCGCAAAGTTTTACCTGGTATCTCATCTCAGCACTGTTTCGATTTTTTCTTTAGAGCATTTACACTCGTATGGCATGGAATGTAGTGCGGGCCATTGGCTTAAAAATTTACTACGTCTCAAAGCTTACCGGATTCCAATCTGGTTAGCAATTGAAGTCCAGAGTTCCTTGGACGAGAAACCCTTAAAATTGTCCCTGCATCAGGATTGAATATTTTGGCAGTGTGAGAGGTGGCTCTGTCCTGTTAAAGAGTAACGCCATCATTTCCTGTTGAGGTATTCACCTAAGGTACAGTTTTGTCCTCCAACATGCTGAGATGATGGTCTTGATTTATTTTAACTCCATCTTCAATGAAAATTGTCAAAGGAGCTGTCTGATCATTGTATGTGACACCTGCCCGTACCATAACCGAAGCGTTTTTTTGTCTTCTGATTGATGTTCTGCGTTCAGAAGGGACATATTTTTTGTGTTCTACCCATACTCGATCATTTCGAGAGTTACGGCTGGCTTGAACGGGGAATAATTTTTCATCTGACTAGAGGGCTTGGGGCTGTGTCACATCAATGAGTTTTTGCCAGAGTAACTTCGCTCTTTGGAGCCTTTTCGTTTTTGTTGCTTCAGATAGAAACTACCTTTTGGTGATCTTGTAGCCTTTACTAGTGTGAGATGATTTTTGAGCAGTCTTCGCATAGTAGAATGGCTCACATTGTTGGCAACTTTGACCAGGTCTGTGACATCCCCTCCAGGTTCTTCGTAACTTTAGTCTGGTAATCTTGGTGATCTTTTTTGTTCTCGCTGGTCTCATGGGTGTACTCCTGGTTCTTAGAAGGCAGCTACTAGTCTGAGTCGTTCGAATCATGCAATAATTTGAAAATTCCTGAAGCTGACTTTCCCCTTCTGTATAGACTTTCAATGCTCTCATTCATTCCTAGGTGCTAGGATATTTTAGAAAATTAAGTCTAAATATATTTTGATCAATTAGATACATAGACAAATTAATTTTATGCAAATAAAAGAGTGGATGTTATTGTGGATACAATTTAAAAGAATATTAGAAAATAGTCCATACTTCATTGGTCCACGCTGTATAATGGAGTTTCTCCTTTCTATTGAAATACTTAGGACGATCAAATGACTGCAGAGGCAAGAAGATGAATAAATCTTTTCATTGCGCGTATCCTAACTCTTATTTAAATGAATGTATTGTGTGTACCAGGTACGTGCCGTGCCTACCCCTAGGATATGTACTAAGAAAAAATTTATCAAGGTATGAAAAATTGTTGTTTAGTTTTGCTTGAGAATCTTACTATCCATCATAATGTTGAAAGAATTATTTCCGCAGTTTGCCATAGGACAAAAATGATTTTACCACTACTATGTTTCATTCAGGACAAGCAGAGCGAGTCCTTGGACTATGTACCAATACTTCGTTAATCTCCAAATGTGTCCAGAATTTGAAGGTAACCTGAGTTTTCTCAGTCGGTACCTTGACATTTGCAAAAATTTATCCCGGAAAGATGTCTTGGCGCTGCAGCTAACACTTTTTTCTTTCAGTTTCATCAATCATTCTTATATTTGAATGAATTAAATTGTCCCCATGAGGGAGGTTTGCAGCCATTTTTGCCGTTGTTTTGCTGTTCAGTTGTGTGTAGCATTTTTATTCTGTAGGACAAGTGTTCTGGTTGTTAGTTGGTGTGAAGGCTCAGGACGAGACCGCTAACGTTTTATTTGATATTTGAACGGGCAGAGTTTGACGCTGGTCAAATTGGGGAAGTGTTCTCTAGCGAGGACGACGAGTCCTCTTGAACTCAGACCGTCTCGACGTCTAGGAGCTCGGCATGAAGTCGTTTTGTATTCCCAGCTGTGCATCAGTCTCGGATGCACCGAATTTTTGCTGCCGTCTTCAAAAGAAGAGCTTTTAATGGAAATTCCTTTCCGCGCCGACGTCGGATTGCGAGATTTATTGACTCCCCGGTCTTCAACTCAACTAGCGCTGGCGCGACGAAGCTTCTTTCCTTCTATGTATTGAAGGTCTTAAGCAAACGTTCAAACTATGGTAAGTAGCCGCTGCTGTGGAGGCTATTTCATTGCGCGACCACTTGTTGTATAATTGTTTCATTCCAGCAATGTTTCTTTGTTCCTTTCTAGTAATACTCAATGAACAACGATAAAGATTTAGAGTGTTTTAAACAAAATCGAAATGTGCAACACTTAGGTCGGTCATCCAGGGAAATCAGATACTGTAGTACTGAAAGTTTATATGTCATTTTGAAAAAATTGACTTGTAATTTTAACCTTAGCGCGAACATGTCCTTCATCTTGTACGCGTTAGAGTAAAATCTAAATTGTCGTACGAGGCCTATGTTCTTTCATAATTTTTGAAAAATATTTTGTGAGTGCGTTTTTATGTTTCTGATCAGATTTTTGTAGATTCTCTAACACACTGCTTCATATTTTGTCAACAATATGTTCCGTCAATTGTGAATTATGTGCAATATCACCGAATACTTCGGTGAGCATGTAGGTAAAGCACAACGTTATTGGATGTTGATGGCAGGTATGGTATTTACTATATCCCATAAGACCTGCAAATCCACGTAGCCTTCGCATTACTACAGCGAAAAAAGTGGCTTTATGGCGCAGGAAACGCATCCTCGTTATTATTCTGTTATTTTTTGAGACAAGCGTGAAGTCCTGGGCACTCGTGGGATTATATCGTTTTTCTGCCATATCTCCGGTCTCGGATACGTGCCTTCCCTCCGTCTTGAGGGCATTATCAGCTTTATTATGAAGAACGAGTGCGAGGTTGTTGCTTTGCTGCCTTATCTGGCTCCCAACCATGTTAGTGCTCAACAAAAGTTCTTGCCAATCGTTATGACTTGAAATTTCCTCTTGAGTGTTAATTTTATTGGCGGGCAGTCGTAAAAAATAATGAAGTTTTATACCTCAATCTAGTATCAGGGTGAGCTGCTGGACCTGTAAGAAGAAACTTACTGTCCATATTTTGAGGCGGGTATTTGACTGTTCGCAGTTGATCTCTAGTAATATAGAGCACGCAGGAGTCTTGTCTTTTATTTTTTGTGCTACGTACTCATTTTTTGAAGTGTCTTCATGTTTGTACGTCGGGTAATGTGGACTGGACACTGTTTAGTGCCACTAATGATACTTTTGTTCGTAAAGTTTGTTCCGTTGGCAAGTATGTCAATTGCTTTACCATTTTAACACAATTATGCCTAGGCATAAAACTGAATCTAAATTAGTGAAGGAAAAAGAAATGGTACAGTTGATTTTGATAACGTTTGAAAAATAAAGCTGTCAGCTATGTATTAATTATAATGCGTAAAATATTGGACTGCTCAAAGTCGTTGGTTTTTTGCTCTTAGGCCTCCATGTTGCAAAAGTACTTTTATTGTCCTGGCACCTCTTCAGAGCTTATTTTTTTACTGGAGATGATTTTCCATGTTTGATCTCTCGCGCATTTTTCGTGCGCTTCTTTTTTCATTGAGTCCTGTGCTAGTTTACGTTAAGTAAAGTCTGGATCTTATTCGTCGATGAAGTTTTTTGATTGCATTCATTATTTAGGAGGTTATTTTGGTCGTGGTCATAGTGGTATTTATAACTTGGTGGAGGTGTCTGAGCTGCTGCGACTCCACTCTGGCACGACCCGGATGCGAGGGGTTCCGGGCAGGCTCTTGAAAGACCACTGCTCCACAAAAGAAAAGTTTGCGTGAACTTCCGATTAAATTTCGGAGTGACTAAAATTCGACTGACGACAACTGGGTCATCACTCATTTCGTCACTTGGGCTTATAGTTTCCTTTTTCGCTCGTTTTTAACCATCCTGGAGTACTTTTTCAGCGTTGAAGAATTTGTAAAGCAGCAGATTTCTTATTACTCTTGTAAAACAGCATAAATTTCCTTATTTGCAGGTAAAATCCCTCATTAGCTAATCGAGGCATGTTACAGTGCATGTACTTCTTTAGGGTGCTCCGTATTTAGCTTTGTATACACTAACCTTCAAATTTTGATGTTTGACACTTCGTCGTAAAAACTCGGTAACATTGATACCGAGACCACGAGCTCTAACAGTTCTAATTTACGCTATTCATTCCTGTAACTTGGTCAGGAAATTTCCATGATTTTATACGCAATAGGATAGGCAACGAGACAGTCTACTAGGTTGTCTCCCATAGAATATAATGACGCGGAATTTTCACTTGGAGATCGTTTATTATCATTGCGAGTCAGACGAAGATAAGTTCGAGTATGCAGGCAGGTCCGTGCTCTGTAAGACTGTGTCGTACCTGCTCCACAATCACACTGGCCAAATATGGGGCCTTCACTCCAGAAGGGTGTGGAATGGACTGACTTTTCGTGTAGCTTTCAATTGACGACGTCCATCAGATGCTCAGATCTTAACTCTTTGTTTTTAACGCAGTGTGTATGTCGGTGCTCGGAATGTCGCATTCTGAGTAAATTCACCACAGGCTGGGGCGTGAGAGTGTTCCTGATGTTCGGTGCCGATGGCAAGTCAGACCTATTGCACCATGCCTGCACACACGTGTTGAAAATACATTTTTGTGACAGTGGATGAGCTTATGATCGAAAATTTGTAGCTGTACATATGTATAATGTTATCTAAATTCATAGCTCTAAAAGTGTTCATATTTGGAAACTCATACAACAGACGATATTTGACTGAATGATGCTTGTGGTTTCGACCTGACTAACGCATCGAAGTGTTAGAGCGCGCCGTCGCTGCTCAGGACGAAATATTGTCCTTCATTAAAGAGTAGGCAGTGCAGCCAGCTCGTGTGCCGAGCTGACGACTCCTCATGCGGGCTGCTGTCGGCCTCACGCCTCCTGTTCGTGTGCTCGCGTTGCCATTCTTTCATTATAGAGCTCTTTATGGTAGTTTCTTCTCTAAAGAGGAAACGCTTCGTCACTCTGTGCCAAGTAGCTTATGAAGATTTTGTTGATTTATATGAAGACCCTTGTTCCCATGATTTTTTATGGAAATCCTCATAGTTTTTAAAATATTACTTACATTGCGGAATTGTTTTGTTTGGCTTTGTCTTAAGTTTGTCATGTGTTGCCAATTAATTCCGTGTGCCAGCCTAAAATACGTTTTATTTGTACATATATTGAGTTCGATAGATCATGGAGAACTTCACAGAATCGGAGTTAACCTTTCTCTCGCTCATTACCCTCAGTTCGCACGTTTTTGCTTGGGTTTCATTTTCCCACAGCCCTTTACCTCTGTGTAAAGATGACGCAAAGCTCTCCTTGCCCAACCGTGCTGCTTTCCTTCTTTTTTTATTCTTTGTATGTGCAGAGAGTTCGCCTTTGTTGAGAGCTATAGCGTGTCTTTGAGCGCCTCTCCGTATGGGATCTTCACTCGGAGCTCCCTCCGTCTTTTGTGCGTGCCATCCTGTCTGTTTGCACCCTGGCGGTCCGCTGTCCCGAGTTGGCGCGCTACAACGGTACTCTTCTCTGTATTTGAGCTCCCGAACGGCGTCAGGGAAAGGAGTTGCCCGGTGTTGGAAAATACAGTTCAGTTTTGCTGTTTTGTGATCTTGAGTAAATCAAAGCCGTCTGAGGCCTTCCTAGCTACCTACCTGAATTTATTCCGTGCAAATTACTTCAGTGCACGTTTGACGATTTTCTAACTTCTCCGGTCAGTTCTGTGTTGCAGGTGCTTATGCCATTCTAACAAATGTCGATTTTGATGGAACGACGTAATAGTTGATGTGCATCATGTTTTTCGCCATGTAAGTTGAAGACGACGTTTAGGTCATAATTTGTAGCCTTTTATAAGTTTTGAAACTCGTTCAACAAAAAATGGTGTACTCAAGTCTTGTTGATTGCAATGTAATTATATCAGATCTATTTGTGGCGTTCCGTAAGTTATCAGTATTTCATAAATATATTTTTTTACATATTGTCGCTTTGTTTTTATTTATTTCTGAATACTCAACTAGACTTAATTCTTGAACACGGCGTACCAAACTACAGTGTGAACTTACCGGTCGATCACCGAAAGACATCAGGTTAAAGCTTAAATCGCAATTTGTCTTCTTAGCTCTTCTTACTCTGCCTTGCTTGATTTTCGTGTTAGCAGCCTTTTGTACTTGTACTCCCGTTGCATCTCATGTTTGACTGTTGTAGCTTGGATACGTGAAATACTTCTTCCTCATTTTTGCACACCTAGCAGTATTAGGAATATTAAGCGACCAACGGTGAACGTAGTACTTACAGCAGATGCGTAGGTTCTATAACAAATTCCACTTTATGTTTACCAGTGTATTACCGTCTTAATGCTTTTAAATATGTATCCATCCATAAATGAACATGAGTCTTGAAACTTCTTATTGATGTTAGAGCCTGGCTTCGATTAATTTTTGCTCAAGCCTCGTCTACACATCAATCACGAACGCACCAAAACGCGAACAAAAAACGCAATCTCTTCTGAATCGTGTCCTGACTGTGCATTCGGCCGCATGAAGTGCACGAGTGCAGAATGTAAACAAACTGTACTGCTCCTTGAACACGTGGATAGAGTTGATGTACAATAGTGTTTTAATTTGATTTCTTGGCAGATGCTTGTCATGTAGGTGTTATTCTTATATAAGTAATGACTTTTTACTCTTGTTTGAAAAATCTGAAGCCATCGATCTTCTAGCAATGTCATGCCGGCAGGTTGCCAGCCACTGTTGATGCAGCTGCCAGCCACTATTCGGGCTAAATTAACTAATCCTTAATTTAAATAGGCTCATAGAACAATTTTAAGCTATTATCAAATGAATAAATTACTAAAATAATCGTTCCCCATAAAATCAATAATTCATTTGCACAATAAATACATAAACAAGCGACTGTTCGTTGTTTCTACGAAAGTTTGTGTTCGGAGTTTTTCAACATGTTGTGAAACACAAACACACCGAAATCTGCCAGCGCGCGAGTTGTGTTCACGGTGAGTTGAAAAACACGAAATTCGCTCTAAAAATGGATAGTGCGGACGGGGCATTATAGTAACTCATCATTACTGGTCCTGTTATCACGCAATTTTTCTACTCATCTGTGTGACCAGTGCTGCAGGCGTGAAGAACAAGTCTTGCGATGGCAGAAGGCTTGAAAAATAATTGTGCAGCTAGTTACCGAAACAGCCTATTTCAGTCTTTCGTGATGTTCATGTGNGACTACTGTTTGCGCACATGTGATTTCATTTTTATTAAACATTTATGTATTTGCCTAACATTCGTTAAACTCACGGAAAATACATTTTATTTTGTGATATATAGTGAAAATATTCAACAACATTTTCCTTTTAAAAGTATTTGGTTCAGTACGCTCGCAAAGCTTATATGGCGCAAGACAAAAATATTTAACCAAGACTGCTTCCTATGTTTTATATTTTGTTGGGAAATCTTTTTGGGTAATTTTTTTATGATAAATTAAACGTTTGCAAACTTTTGGGGTATATGAGCCCATTCTTCAGCGCATAGTTTTTTCAGTTCTTCAAGATTCATCGAAGAACTGAACCTCTTTCTTCAGTGTTCCCCTAAGGTGTTCGAAAGGATTGAGGTCCGAGGATGAGCTTGGCCACGGGAGGACATTCATTTGGTTCTTCACAGACTATTTGATTTGGATGCTAATTTTGTCCTGGGTTTTGGGTCGTTATCTTGAGGGAATTTCAAGTTGCCTTTTCGGAATAAACGCTTGGGTCTTAAAACGAGGCTCTTCTACAATACTTGACGGTACATGGGTCCATCTATCTTCCCGTCGGTGATTTGAAGTTCACCAGTGTCATGTGCTGTGGAACAACCCCAATCCATTATGGTGCCACCTCCGTGCTTCTCAGATGGGCCTTGTGTCCTCCATATATGATGAGCGGGTTTACTACCTAACAATTAAATCTTATTTTCATCAAAACTAGATACGTCTTCCAAAATGTATGCTTTCTCCAAGTATCTATTTGCGAAGCATGGACTTCCAACGTTGTTTTTGCGCAACATGAGAGCTGTACGGGGGAACATTTGACCCCATTGCTGCAAAGTTCTTCAATGATGATTCTTTCACTCGCTTCAGCCCGAAAACTTCCAGATCAGTTTTAAGTGTTTTCGAGTCATCATGGGCTTTTTTAATTTTCCTCATCAGAAGTTGACGAGACAGAAGATCAATCTTCCGTGGAGCACCCAACCTTGATGAACAGTTAAGCCATATTCCTTCAATTTACTAATAATTGATCCAACGGTAGAGTATGGCACATTAATCTGCGTAGGAATCTCTGTGTATGATATTCCTCTCCCGAGTGGGAGAAAGAGCTCGTACGAAGGCTCATTTATGTATCCTCGTTCCAATTTTTCATCTCTTCTCTTCGCGTTCCCTAAGTATTTTTTACCCGTGGAAGTATCGCATCCATCCTAATTGTCCCTACGGCAGCCCTCTGCAGGATGAGAACTTGCTATAGCTACGATGTTGGTATGCTCATGCGCTGTAGCACAGTGCAGCTTAGTTACGTTAATATTTTTTGAACGTTCTGATGAGGAAGACCGTTGAAATCCCTTATGCAAGTTGTTTCTCTGTCTAGTAGAACACATTGTAGCAACTTTCTATTATGTGTGAAATTTAAAGAGCAGTTCTATTCAGCTTAGAACATTAAATCAGTCTTCTCTCCAGACGTGATTTCAGCTACCACCACATTAATGTTGATTTTACTATTTCGCTGTTGCTCAGTTCTATACAGTTTAATTTCTGTGAGGGAATTTTTTTGGGGGCCGCGGTGATCCATTTCGTCATGCTCGTTTTGTTCTGCAAGAGTGATGCTTCTTATGTGTTACTGAAACAGTGAAAAGTAGCAAAAACTAACAAGACCACGAATCCCTGACAATTAGCTAAGAGGCTCGGCATGCTAGCTTTGGTCGCAACCTGGAAGTTGGGAAATTTGGATGTAATCGATCTCTCGCTCAATTGTTTCCTTCCCATTCGACTGCATTTCATCCTTCGACTGTTGCAGTTTTCAAAGTGTTCTTCGGCTTCAATTTAAACGTGTCTTTCAATTACTTTGCGTGAATCTTAAAATTTCTAAATTGTTTGAAATTTATTTCCTTTCGTTGGGAAATAAAATCATTGTGTAATTTTCGTATGAATGAACTTGAAACTTATATACGTGACCACTAAAATTGCCAAATTCTAATGAGAATGACAAACATTCTAACTACTGATAAAAAGAAAACGAGAAACATTCTAGCGTCCAAAAAAGAAAGACAATGCGAAGCGTCCTCCTGTGCGCGGCGGGGTGTGTGGAGGGACGCCGCGGGTCGTGACGGAGTGGCGGCGGGACTGCAGCGTCCCCGCCTTGCGCAACGGCCTCGCACTCCTCGGCTGCGCGGACCTGCTGTCCGTGAACTGATGGTCTGTTGTCGGCCCTCCCGCGCCCTGTCACTGACTCCTCCTCCTCGTGGCCCCTGCGCTGCGTCCGTGTTTCCCTCGTAACAGCCTCAAATAAGGCGAAGAGTTGCCTTCCAAGAAGTCTTATTGCGTTTCAGGGATTGAATCAGAATGAGAGTGAATCCATGTAATTTTTATTTCATCATCTTACTTGATGGATTAACCCTATAAGGACCACTGTCATGAGTTCATTGCGCTTCGGTTAGTGTAGTTTGGTCTTAAATTCTTATTGTTTCGTTTAAAGCTAGAGTGAATGTGTACGCAAGTGTATAAATCATGAATGAGTGCTTACGCAATTTTTGGTCATCTCAAAGTAAGTTTGTTCTTTAAAGATTCAGTAAGGGTGGTCCCAGTGACATGCTTTGAAGGTAAAAGTTTTATGCCTCGAAATTTACCAGACGAAACGTTACCATTCTTCATTGAATTCTTCTTTATTATGTGAAGTTACTTGATTGAATGAGTGAATTTTTGCTCAGTTTGCTTTTGCAAACAGTATTGTTGCTACAAAGTAACAATTTATGACTCGTTAGTTTGACTAAATTTTCGTGTTACCTCCATTATTCGTATTGGTCATTTTGCTATGTCCTTTTGTCTGCTGAGTTTTATTTACTTCAGTACGCAGTATTGTTATGCTTTTTTGTGACAAACTAAATCATTTTTTGATAGTTCATTTGCTATTCAATTTCAAGTATGCGTTCTTTTTTAGCTGGTCTCCGTGTTCCCAACGTGTATCACATTCAATTACTGCATTTATAATCGTATTCGGACATGCCTGGCGCCATAAACCTTTGTGTGGTTGCATGTAAATTGAACGACAGTTTCCCACAAGTTAATCCGGCTGTTTGATTTTACTATCTAAACTGCAAACAGTGTTTTGGTTCTTCCAATTTGGTGGGTGGCGTGTCCAGGATCTATCTCGTAATGCAAGAGCGAACGGGTGTTCTGTTGAGTTACCACGCCTGCTTTGGACTTCATGCCCCGCCACGAGGTCAGTAAAGACTGCGTTCGCACAAAGGGCCGTCACGCTCTAGAGTGTCGTATCTTGGCAGCTTCTTCATCTGGGGTCAAAAGCGTGGCTCTCTCGATACCATCTTTCCCCTCCCATCTGCACTCCACCTTTGCTCACCCTACAATCCTCTCGACCGTGATCTCTCTCTTCTCTTATGGGTCTTTTTAGCCTTTGGATTCTAACGCGTCTCTCCATTTGCTAAGGTTTGGAACGGCTCATAAGGCGTCTTAGTATCAAGTTCGTAACGCCGCGGTGTAGGCGCAAATTTATCACGGTTCGGTTTTAGCGCGTCGTTTAATGTTGTCTCAGCGTGTTACACCCTAACCGCTGACTGAACGAATTATTGTTTGCTTTTGATACTCGCTGTTTTGATATTCAATCGGGAATTGAATCATAATACTCTATATTGAGTTTGAAGCAATGATTTGTGACATATATAAGTGATAATTTCATCAGGGACAAATGAAATTACTTCTGTCATCGTCAAATGAAATTTCGTCCAGAATCTACCCACCTTGTCATAAGCTTGGAGTTTCTGTTAAGCTTCGGGTTTTAGGAGTTTTAACGCCTGCCAATGTAAACACATGTATAGGCGCAGTAAATTTTTATTTTTCATCAACTCGTCATAATTGTGTTCGTAATTTTTTTGCGACAAGTATGTTAAGCACGTGAAGCTCCACCTGGCAATGCTAGGTACCTCGTCGTTGCCGCGCCCTTGCCTGTGATCTCTCCCGTGGTCAGGTGCCTCAGTACGCCTGTTGGCCGTCAGTTTAGCATTACGACTCCACGTCTACCGTCTGCATATGCAAAAATTGCAGCAATATTTAGTGTACCGTACAAAATCATCACTCTTCTTTTCTAGGACCTGGTACACAGCTGGACTAATGGGTGCGAGCTCAATGGAAGCCGAAGTGAAATTTAGAGGAAGTCATTATGACTGGAGGGAAATTTTAAAATTTCAGGTTTATTGAAGAGTTTTCCTTTTTGAGCTTTGCCATTTGATGAATGGGAAGAAATGCCGCTCAAAAGAACTCTATGGGTTTTATTTGAAAGACTTTCTCATGGCTCTCACCTCCCCAAGCTTTTAGGAAAGTTTTGATTTGTAGGGCGTACAGTTACCATAGGGGTTTTACTCCATGCAGCTTTGTTATTAGACATTCAATATTGCGGCTTAGGGTGAAGCACGTTTCTCTCACCTGACTATAAAATATATGAGCGTTGAGGTCTGTTGATAAGCCGTTCTTACTTCTTACGAAGGGAGACCACTAGTTTCTACAGCACTGATGTGTTGCATGAGCGCTGTAGCTCGTCGCTCCGTGCCCTTTTGAATTCCAGACGTCGTCAACAAAAGCTGCGTTTCATCATCGAATCGGTCTGCCTTCCAAAATAACTTTGCTTTACTGGTCGTCATTTACTTTTATTGCGTGAGTAACAAAAGGAAGGGAGGACTTTTTCCGTTCTGAAATCTCCATCTGAAACGACACTTAGGCTTGTCACAGAGTTCTGGAGACTTTCCTTTTATTATGGAACTGACTTACGACGTGTTGCCGTTACCATTGATCGTTGGCTGTAGTATGTATTTTCTCTCTAACTTTTCACGAGTTTTTGCGGGACGGAGGTGTCAGGATCAGCCTTTGGTGTCCTTATATCTAGCAATTACCCTTTTGACATGTACTTTATTCTGAAGTTGTTTATCTGTTTTTTAAGGCTTGAAAGGGAGTGAAGCTTTCCAATGCTCCTGGATTATGATCTTCCATAACTGCTACACATGCAGTCACAAAGTATTCTCAATTTGTGTTATGAATTGGGTACATTTTTCATCAGTATTAGTAGAATTATAATCAGATTCAGCCTTGATTTTGGTTTGGAAATTTGCAACTCTATTTATGTTCCATTCGGCTGATGAAAAATCCCATATAATCTGCGTGCCGAATTTAAAACTTAGAAAGCCAGAAAATATCATACTCAATCCACAGTTAAAATACAGTCACCTCACACTATGAATGATCATCACCAATTGTTTAGTTGTAATAGAGGTAGAATTAAAGCGCTGAGCAGGCAGGTGGGTCGAAGGAGGTCGAGCTCATGTTTGTCGAGACCATCGTTCCGTTTCTGGAGGGCGACTTGAGCCGCTGCTTTCCAGTTGAGAGCGAGGTGCTTGTGGGTTCATCTACGCTTCAAGGAGCTTCTGCCCTGTTATATTCGCCATCATTGTCAATAATCGTTAGCCCGCGCTTTCCATTCAACGCACTGCTCCGCTGTGTGTGAACTGGAGAAGTACTGCTAGTGAACGCGTTCTTTGTTTGCTCAGAACTTCGATAACTTCAAAATCACTTGGACTTGAAAGTTTTCCGTGTGTAAGTGATGATATTCACATGAGCCTTAATTGACGTGGCCTATTGCGCTATGAATTTGTAATTTTCTTTATTATTCTGTGTTTAGAGCTTTAGGCCATTAAAACTTTGACCTAAATTAAATTATCAATCCCCGGAGATGCTCTGCATGAAATTAGCCTGAGTTCATCTTGAATTGGGGCTCCTCGCGAGGGAGGTCGACCGAATTTTGCGTGGCCTCGTGCGACTCATTTCCCGAGACTTGCCCTGCTGCATGGCCTTGTAGACATAACGAACGGGCCTGAGTCTCGGAAAATGAGAGCCGCGCTACTTAGCTCTTTTTTAGTTTCTTATATTAGCTTTGTAACTTGGTGGAAATAAAAAGTGGCACATTTGTGTTGCCACCCGTACTTTATTTTCGCCGAGTTTCTCTATGAACATAGCCTTCATTGAGCACAGCCATGTGTTGTGCTCCTTTAATTTGCTAACAATTCTCAATTTATTATGGCCAAGAGCGTTTAAAGCATCATTTCATGTGTGATATTAGACTATTGTTTGGGACTCGTAAACTCCCATTTCAATTTAGGCAAATGTGACAAATTTTGATTGCTCCTCCTTCTCAATTCCGGCATCCGCAAGCTATGAATTCAATCAACGGCGAGCCCTGGAAGTCTGTGCTCCATATTGCTCTTCTCAATTGGCAAGAGCTTCGTCTGACGGACGAGAGCAATCTGGAGGTCTTGCAGAGCAATTGTAAGTTTGCTCAACACTTCACGACTAAGACGAACTCCTTCGGGCCAAATGCCCTCTCGCTGCTCTACCCATCCTATCGCAGACTCGGCCTCCTCTCTCTCTCTGTCCCTCGCTCCCTCTGCCTCTCGGGCCCTGCTGCTGCTAGGCAGTAGAGGGCAGCATGATCCTGACACTTGTTTGTGTGTGACAACGTCTGAGATGTCGTCGCTTTTGATATCTTCGTAATATGTTCAATTTTGTTGGAAATGTTGTGTGTGTGACGAGGAACTTGAATAAAATTTTATTCCGCTGCGTAAAATGTTCCCTTTATCGCCAGTTGAACATGTGATGCTTATTAGTTTTGCACTCGGAATAATTGCACTCGAAATCCATTTTCATCGAATATGTTGATGGGGATATAACTTGAAAATTTTCAAACGGAAGAGATGTTGTCCCTATAATGCTTCAGTGAGTTATTAAAGTTAGTTGTGTGTTCTGCAATGCTCTATTCTTTAGTTAGTCTGCTAGTAGACCCCGTACCCGCCAAAAAATGGCGGGACATATATTTTTTTAAGATGCCCTCTTATTTACGGTAAATCTGACAGGAAATATTGTTATTTGTAGTATCACTTACACGGACTGCCTTCTCTGACAGTCTCGCCGATCAGTTAGAAATATCGACCCGGGAATTTTCTCCTATCTAAATCCTTAAGATCGTGACTACGAGACCGTCTGACGGACTGAGCAAGCAAGAAACACTAGGATATTATTATATAATGGGATTCTTCAAATATCTTACTGATATCTTACAGTTCGAGCTCTTCTGTGAAGCCACTTGAACGCAGTGTTTGCGAATATCATTGCACTGTATTGATTGCTACATGTATAGGATATAGGGCGGTTTTGTTTCTTCAAGTACAGGTGTAGTGCGTCACAATGTGTGCAACTGAGACATTTTGATATCGTACTGAATTTCGTTTTATAAATAACCGTGTTTATGCAACACTTGCTTCTCTTCAGCATTGCAGTGCTCCACTTCAGGCTTCGAGTTAATTACCGTCACTGCCGCTCTCAGCTTACGTAGATAATTTGCGATGCAGGATACCATCGTGAACTGCAGAGCTCCGACAAAACGCCGTGTGGCGGGCAGCCTGGTGCCTGCCTCGCATATGGCTGGCGAGGGAGCGCCGCGCCGGTGGCACCCGCTTATTCTTAGGCGTGACGGGATTTCCACTTCGTCTTGACCAAACTGATCCTTTCTCAGCCCTGTTTATGTTCCGGTTCCACCTGTGTTGTAGTCGTGCTAAGGTGCGGCTGCGTTTATGCATGCCGTATGGGTCCGTGAGCCAGTCCCACTGCCCTTATGCATCTAGGAATGCACTAAAACAGTTCTGTTCAGTTGCCTTCCTCGACTGCATCAACTATTATGCATGCAGGCGTTCAACATACGACTGTTGGATTATTTAACCAAAATAGGACACTAGTTATCCGTTCCAGTATCATATCGACTGAGAACAAACATCAGAGGCACTGTAACGTCTGTCGTGCAACTTACTGAATGCTCTCCGTACACATGATGAAACTGACCTCAAGTCACTTGTGCTTTATTTGCGCTACTGCTGAGGACAGACCCTGACGTGCCGTCTGGGGAACAGGGCGCCCCTAGACAGCTTGGGCGCGGGTCTGCACCGTCTATGGCAGCACGGCTGACGCCAGCTTGGGCGTTGACGCACAACTCGAGTCTCCCGACCTTGGTTGTCAAACTCGGCGCGGACATTGTCGTTCGCCCGCGTGAAATTCTCAGTGTGAACAATAAGAGATATGCTCAATTTCAACATCAGCTGAATTTGTTAAGTCATACTTAATTGTGAAGCCCGCTTGTAGCCATGGAAAGGTAGCGTTGCGCAATTTTCTTTAATAGATGTGTCAGATTCTGCTTTCCTCGTTGAGAAATGAATTTTTCTTCACTCTTTTCCTTCTAATGGTTACTACCAAACATTATGTATTACATCATTATTAATAGATTGTCATGTTAAATGCCGTACTTTTCTTCGGCGTTATTTTGTTAAAGGGTGAAACCTCATCTAGTTTAGAAATTAATTTTTCAAATGCTGAATTTGTGTGATATCGAATTTTATTGAAATTACTCAAAGTTCGCGCATTCCTTCAAGCACGGCCTCGAATAAAGATTCAACAGTTTGTTTTCAATTCACACGTGTACGACCCTAATGCCCTTTGAATCATTTCATCTACACCAAAGATTTTAAATTTTACCGTTCAAAAAAATTAATGAGTCGGTTTTCATAATTATGAATATAGTCGTATCAATTGAGTACGTGCTAATTTTTCTATAATTGTTCATTATCTGTCACGAGTTTCAAATGGTGCACTTAATTAATGGACGCGTGTGAAGTTTCCGCATAAAAGCCCCATTTCCATTTTTTGTCGACAGTTCTGGCTACCATAATACATCATGTTTACTAATGGCTTTGTGAGTAAATGTTTTTTACTTCACTCTGAATTTGGGCAAATGCTCTACATTTTTCGCGCATACTAGGAAATCGTAAGACACTACATTACATGTTTGGTGTTTGAATTTCTAGCTGTGAACTTATGTACAACCGATTCTATGTTTGCTTCATCAAGCAGATAGTTTGCTGTGTAATTTATCATCTGCGTCACTGATGGGTTCACTGTTACGCGAGTTTCAACATTATTCGTACGGTATTTCTCGTAAGTATTCGAAAATGAAATCCATCTCGTGTTATGGGGTTTTAAAAATGGCAATGCATGAGTGATGTAATCTTCGTACGTATAAACTTATAAATAGATCATTCACTGGTCCACGGAGCTGCAGGTCTGGTGAATGAACAATGTTTGCCGGGGTGTTTTTACTTCATATTGGCGCAGGTCATCTGTTCGCATTGTGGCAACAGTACTCGTGAGCCTCAGCTGCGAGCGATGCGGGCTAGCCCCGTGTTTGTTCACACGTTAATACCATCTCAGAATTAAGGTCTTTGCCTTGTTTCCTCGTAGTTTTTAGCTTTTAGCTTGTTTTGGCGTTCTTGAGACTTGGCTTTCAGACCTCTGCGTTCATTTTCATTAAAATTCTAGAATTAGTGTAATCTATGTCATAGCGTGATGTTTCTAAGTCCAATCTATAAAACAGAATGCGAAGTAAATTTACTATTTGAATAAATAATTTGTACGCCTTTTTGCCTTCCAGTTCTTCACTAGCTAAAGCCTCTTTTAGTGTTCTTTCTGCTCGTATTGAAGACATTTTAGAGTAAATAGTATTGTGTACAGAGCGAAGCCGTATAATCACGCGGCTCCCTCTAAAGTAGTCTTCATTTGTAGGAGAGAAAACCTTTTTAATTAGTTGGCCAGTGTTAGTGGGAGGAAGGACGATATCATTAGCTTTTGTATGGCGACTTAAGACATCAACGGCCGCCATCTTGCCAAGGTTCTTCCTTTAGTCCCGAGCTACGATGCTCAGGCCCTTAGCAAGCCTGCTTATCTAAGGCCATTCAAAGTCGGTTGCATTTTGCTTATTTTTGTGGCCGACTTGTCAGCGAAAATCATCGGATCGTTAAAAGCAGCAAAGACACGCACAGGAACCAACCATTTGGTCGGGCCGAGGGAAGTCGCGTATAAGATTTTTCCAAGCCTTCCTGAAAGGCCTTATTCCATCGTTAATGAGGCTCTATTATAAGAGACAAAGAAGAGCCCGCGTACAAAGGCCCCCAGAATTGAGTCCTAAGCGGGTCTCTAGATGCGAAGCGACTAGGTGGGAAGCATCTGGCGGGGGGGAGATGAAAGGAGGGAGGGGCCTCATGGTAATTAAGTTCATGCCGGCAACTCGTTAGCTCGGAACTGCAGCTCAACTTACCTTAATTTAACCTGAAACTTTAGTCAGTTCGAAATGTCATGTAGCACTTGTCTCTTACCGCTGCAATTTCATCTGTCTGCTTGGTAGCAGCTTTATCTCATATTATCTGCGAGTCGTAGTAGCGTTTCGTACGCAGAAACTCTGCCGAAGCATAGTGCAATGGTGCAATTACTATCTCGTGTTTTCGGTGTCTAATCCGGTATCGAGAGGGCATAGTCTATAATTTTAACCTTGATAGTTACTATGTAGTAAATCGGATTTTACATTTTGATTTAGCTGAAATTAGAATAGTGATCATATAATGAAATGTTTCATATTAATGGCACGTAAAATTTAACGATTGAATACAAAGAAGTCGACCATTTTGAGGTTTCAATTAGTTTTAGTTTGAAGCAAATACTTTTGAAAGTGAGTATAGTTCAAGTTACACACAAAGCAATTTAGAAGCTCAACAGTGTACGTCTGCTCCCTAATATTTGTTGGCCGTTCAATGTGTACATTTCAACTTTATTATGCTGGAAGATATTTTCTACTTTCCTTTAGGTGTGCATTATTTGCAATGGCATTTGAAGTATTCTAGATGAATTTATACTGCATTATCGTTTTTTTCTTTTGTATGACGTGATGAGTAGTTTCACAATGTACGATTCAGTAACCTGGGTACTCTAGGCCCACATTTTTATGAAGTAGTGATGACTACACGTTTTTACAGGTAAATGTTTCCTATTCTATTAAAAAAGATTAAGAAGTATAACTTGCTGATGTCAGCGGGTTGTACGCTGGCTACCAGTTACGCACATTGTTTTCTGGGGAATTCGCTGGAACGGTTTGTCCTTCACCGCTACCCGCAGCCTTCGTAAGGTTCCTGAGCTCCTCTAGAAATGACATGTTGGTTGTGCCTGTTCAGTGTATCTTCGAGAATTAGCGCTATTTTATTTACTGCAGAATAAGCGACACTTCTTACAGAAGGCTGTTTGAGCGTACTTTTGAAGCAGGTAAACCTTTTAGTATCTATTTCTCTTTTTCTCTCGTGGAGGAGGCCGACGTTCCTTTCAAGCGACCTCCGGAACAAGTGTTAACATTTCATCCTTTCATCAATTCTCCCATATTGTGCCTCTTTCAGGTGTACCCAGACTCTTCAAAACAATTTTAGCGGATACCATACTTACAGCCATGCACAAATATAAGGGTGTTAACATTGTATTGAAAATAACGATAATAACGCGTATTCTGTTTTTTTATCCTGCTCGACCTAATTGGGCAGAAGCAGTATTGAGTACACCAAGTACCTGAATAAAATGCAAATCGATTACTGTAATTCTGAACATCTTTTTTAAGCCTTTAAATGAAATCCAACTGAATTTGAAGAGACTCATTCTTAGGGTGCCGCAATAGGCGTGGGCGTTTAAGCCGTAAAAGTTGTCCCTTAGTTCCTACGCACGGCGTTTGGGGCGTCAGAGGAGCGGCGTCGCTGCCTCGTCACAACGAACGCTTAGCAAATTAGCTTTTTAATCGCGTTACAGCTTCTGCCACATTACTGCCTCTCGTTTTTCTGTGCTCTTCATTTAACGAACTCCTTTTTTTCGCTCGCTATGAACGGTAGAAAATCGAGGTTATGTGTGCATAGATCTAAATTGTTCTTATATTGTGTGCATCTATAAAACTTGCGATTGCCTTATTTATATGAATTAGCAGGATCCTTGAAAATTTCACGGAAATTTAGATAAACAAACTTTAGATAAACCAGCCTATGAGAAGTGGCCCTCTCAAGTGTTGGCCAGAGGTTAAAGGTTCAAGGCAGAGATAGTCCGGTCTTGGAAGCAATTTTCTTTTTGATGATGCGAGTAGTCTGAACTCTATTAGGGAAACTGAAAATGTACCGCGAAGACTGGCTTTTTATAGCCAAACATGCAACCCGTATACAAGATACTTCGCTCGAGACCTGAAATTTCACTTGAAAAGTGGCGAAGCGTGACGGAACGGTAGGTACGTTGGTATAAGCGTATCAAAATATAGATAACTATTTCATCTCAGTTGTAAGGAAAAGGATTTTTTACATAAAATAAAAACATAGGAATAATTTTCGACTTCTTAAAATAGTTTAAAATATATAACTACGCTTGATTGCTAGCGATTGTATGGATTGGTTGCTTCACTTCAAGCGAGGCTTTTTCTGAAGGCAGTTGTAAATCCATTGATATCTGACACTTGGTTATACATCTGAACACCTCATTATAATTAACCAGCTGGAGCGAATTTGTATCAAGTTGTTTTCATCCAGATCGTGGTAGATAAACAANGTTAGAAAGATGCTTCTGAAATATTTCTTTACGTGAGAGCGTTGGTTAGTATTTACGCAGCCGATAACTGTGTTAGAATTTAAAAGATTCGCCCTGTCTGAACAGCTTTTAGAAGATGTTGTGACCTCAATTTCATTTCTGAGTTGTTTTCTGTGTAAATATTGTGAAAAATACCTGGCAATTACCGGAACACGCTCTCAGGAAGATAGTTAAGTATAAGGTAACTATTACGTAGGTGTTGCTTAGTATAAAATGGTCATTACAGGGATATTCCTTTATCCCGGACGGAAATTCAGGAAAATGGATGTTATGTAATATGGTAATGGTATAAATTTTTTGTTGGCTACATTTTTGGAGCATTTTATGTTTACTACGCTTCCAAAGGTCTTCTAATGCAGTGGGGGCTAGTTCGTCAGTTCATAAATATGAAATGATAATCATCAACACGGAATTTCTGAAGGGAAAATGGCAACTCACAATTTTTTTTAACACGTTGACCGCCACGTGGGCCACATGTGGTACACGCAGTCATCTAACCTAACCTAAGCTAGCCAAAGTAATAAAATATATGAATACAAATTTTTAAGAAAATCCTTCATTGTTAAATTCACAGCGGAAATATTTGTCGACGTGTAATTTTACATGTGCGGAAAATGGCGGTTAACGTGTTAAATTTTAAATCTGTTCGGTAAAGTGTAAAGTTTTTGCAGCAATTGAGGGTAAAGTGGAAAACTTCCATTTTATTGCTTTACATTATCTTTCCTGCTACTTCTGGCTTATCCATTCACCTACCTGCACGCTACCGCTGGCCTCTTCCTTCACTTGTACTTTGCTCGTCCATCTTCCAGTGCATCATCCTCGTTCGCCTCACGTCCGTCCAGACTGCTTTACGAGCATCGTGTTTTTAGTGCTGATGAAGTTATGACATTATTTACTTTTTTGCTCATAAAGTAGTTACGCTCTTATGCCGGAACAAGGCGCTGCGTTTCCTCGCGGGCCCATGTGCATGTGTGTGTCTGGTATTAATTTCATGCGTCCATTAAACTAAATTTATGCTTGAACCTCGTTAGGGCTTTTGGCGAGCTATTGCAATGGAGCTGGTGCCCATTTGCGCATCTAGTCCTGCACGCCTAGGGTGAATTTCACGCGAGCCGGTAGCAGACTTCAGTTTACTGTGTTTACTGTTATTCTGGAGACAGTGCACGAGAAACTAGGAGAGGTTCTTCCCTTAAAAGGTCTATTCTGGAAATGAATAAATGTTACGTAAAGGGTTTTAGGGTTCCAACTGCGTGCCGTTCCATGTTGTGTGTTGGTCATATCTTTTTTACGTTCATGTAATTCGTTTTAATGAGCTCAAGCATCGAGCAATTATTTTTTGCTGCAAATGTTATTCAAAATATATTAATTTTATTGATGTTAATCAACCTGTATGAGAATGACGTACACTTTCACCGAGTGCAGGCGTGTGAACGCTGATACAATCTTTTGTTTGTGTGAGAAACTTTAGCTTACATGAACAGTATTGAACTCGACCGATTGGCATGGACCACTAGGTCTTCTTCGTTTAATAGCAACTATCAATACCCTGCCAAAATGAGTTTTTGGCAGAAACTTAGTATTGATTGTTATGCTTTGATCAAATGGAAGTGAAAGCACCCGAGATTGGCACCCGTCATTGATGCTCTCATCTGATGACGCGACTTCGAGTATGTTCCAAATAGTAGGGCACGTAATAGCGGACTTCGCTCTTAGTCAGAAGGGAACCTTCAGTGGGCGTACGATAGGCAAAATAGGGTAAGGTTAGTTAGGTTTGTCTATCCTATGCTATCAGGACTAGCACCCCCAGAGGAGCACTGTTAGGCTGCCTCGGCTTTAGATAGGCCTTCGGGACTTCTATCTTTCGTGTCCGCTTTGCTTTTTTCCGTTTTAATTCTTTCTTCGCTATTTCTTATTTGTCTTTTCCTCCTCTTCTTCTTCTTCTTTATTAACTTGCTGCTTCTATGCGGAGGGGATCTTGTGTGGGAACACATCTTGTGCATAAATTCCCTGTTCTCCCAAGTCCATACTAAATGGTCCCTACTCCTTCGGTGCGAGACGAGTTTGAGTACAGAAGCGCTGCTATCACCCCCACTACCGCTACTAGTCAGATGGGTACAAGTTCGATACTGTGAGCGGTTTGCTTCCCTATGGAAAGGAAGATTGAGCACATTCTTAAAAAGGTTGCACACCAGTGTGGAGTGGAACGTGGTACCAGACCTATTTCCAAGGTGCCTTAGGAAGCCTCCTGAGGTGAGAAAGTAAGATGTTCTACAGTCTACTCGCATGTGCGTTTCATTTCAAGACCGTTGTAGAAGTAGGTTCGTACTCCACTACTGATTTCAAGCTGAAATATAAACTGCTGTACGCAACATGTCTCTTCTAATACCAATTCTAAAAATTATTCATCATCAAAAATGAACTTGCGCTTACAATTTGATGCTCACGCCTTACTTCTCTGTTAGGGACTGAAATGTTAGGCAGTTTGGCTGTCAGTTGATGTTGTGTCTGACGCAACACTCGGCAGTTGCTGCTTGCTGCAAATTGACTGGGACCGTGCAAGTGAGGGTCGCTCGAGAGTGACAACGACATGACGCGCTTTAGCTGCGCTGAATTATTAAGCCCTTCAGGGCGCGCCGTCCGGAGCAGCGCCCGCGTTTGTCTGCAAAAATGACTACGGTAGTCCCGGCTACGTCCGCATGCAGGTCTCCGTCTGAAGGATTTATCACGAGATCGTGAGGAGGCAGCGTCAAATCAGAACGTACCGTGAGGTGTAGAATTTACGAGTCTGCTCTGCACCAGCGTCTCGGTCTGCTTAAATTGAGCGTTTCAATTCTTGCTACTAATGCTCCATTCAGCATCAGATATGTGGTTGTCTCCTTTTTTCTCTCTAAAGTATGAACACAAGAGTGCTAACCATGAATACACGTCGTGTGGTTCAGTGAAGCTGTGTAGTTTTGTCGAGAATTGGCTGCGATGCTGAAACTCTGCGAAGAGAGGGGAGTTCAGAGCGCTGGAGCTCGCCATGTACCGATGTTGGCGCTCCTTATGGAGGCAGAACCGTTCAGCTCTTTTTAAAGTTAGTGGTTCGCTGAGAATTTATTTTAGGTTTTTAGACGCCGAAAGGGTCCATCTTCAAGCTTAACACTTTGTCTGAGATTCGCTACGCAGGAAATATTTCATGTCGCCGCAAATTTTGGCTGAGTTTAAAATTGAAGGATTTAGCTCTCATATATTTGGTTATCCTATTTATTTTCCTCCTAATCTATACTAGCTTATTCAAGTAATGAACACAAATTTTATAAGAACTTCAAAATTTGTATTCAAATAGGTTAGTGCGTTCGTTACGTTGGGCTATGTTAGATGATCGCGTGTACCATATATAGTGCACGTCGCAGTCTAAGTGTCAAACTTCAATCAATCGAGATTGGTTTTGCAAAAGAGGAACAATTTTTTTTACTATTATTCAGTTTACGAAACAGTTTACTCTAACTCTGAGAAATATTGTAAAAAGTAGGATGTAATTTTTATGGATAACTTGGTATCACCAAGGGAAGAAGGCGTAATTATTAGCTGCTGCGTTCGCTCGACTTCCAATTACAAGCGTACTACGGTGACTTCGCATCGCTGAGCGCTGTGCGACAGGATATAATTCATTTTCAACTTTGCGCTTCTGATCGTCGCCGGAAATGATAGATGGAAACCATGGGCGTATCACTGATACTGGCTCGGCTTGGCTAGGCTGTTGCAGCGACGCACGAACTCCCGGTACAAAGTTGCCTCAACGCGCTTCGTCTTGTTTTGTCGAACCGATCTGCGATATTTTCGCTCTTACCTTTTTCAGTCTGCAAGTTGAAGTTGAGAAATAAATATTTTGACTGGAAAAACTTTTTAAATTAACCGTCGTGCGTCTTACTTGAATGCAAAGAAAAAACACGAGAGCGCTGCCTGGTGCTGTTGCTGCCAGTAAGTCAAGGTCACCAAGTGAGGGAGGACTCGCAGTCTTGGCACATGATGAGCCGGCGACTCGCCATGTTGGCACCTTGCGGCACGCAGCTGCAGTACTCAATGTACCTCAACTCCTCTGTTGCAACTAGGTGACTGCATCTTTCGCACTCGGGGGATCCTTCATCATTTCTACCGTTTCTGTCATCGTTGTTTTTAGACTGCAAGTTGGTAGCGATTGTAGCTTCCAAAAGTATAGGCACTCGTTCGATGTACAGTTGGTCAAATAAGTATTCGTAACGTTCGAGAAAAA
>VOMN01003427.1:0-21738 GCA_014899125.1 Orchestia grillus
AAAAAGGTTCACTCCATTTTCGTTTCGCCGCCTCCCAAATAAGTAATGAAAATATAATATAATAAATAACGAAACGAATAAAATTTCATATAAGATGGGTCTTCCAACACTTTAATAAATGCAGAGATGACGATCATCTGCCGTAAATAGCGATTAGTTTTCAATTTCATAGAATTTCTTTCTCCAGAAAATCGAGCCTAGGAAGTTTTTCATTTTTCTAGAGAATTATTTCGAAAAAAACGTCCAAATCGGTCCAATGGTTCGCCCACCATAAAAGGTGCTACCCACAAGAGGCAGCAGTGCGTAAACAGGAAATGAATTCACATGACGACTCCCGGGTTCAAAGCCCGGCGTGTTCGAGCCGCCCCCCACGACCCTTGAGGGTAATGATGTAACTACCTCTTACCCCGCAGTAACTCGCACTAAATATTCTCTAGAATAAATATATCTGCTCAGGAATGTGTACAGTATTTTCTAGATGATTTTATAGCTTAGGGCAAAAACTTTCTGTTCTTCGAAGTCAGAATTGATGGTATTTTTTCTCTTTAATAAAAATGTATCCCGTACACGATAAAAGTAACTTTGAAGTAGCATGTTCCAGAAAAAGACTTCTTTTGAAGTATTTCCAGAATGATTTCATACGCTTGCGGGGAACCAATGTCCTTCACAAACCTGTATTCCAGGAGATTTCATCAGCGCACGCTGCATAGAAATAAGATATCTTTTTTGCCCAATTGTGTTATTTTACGCATGGGATAAAACCTAACCAGAATATCCCGAGTCAAAAACATATCCTGCACGCCCAGGCACCTCTTCCATTAGTTCAAATTCTTCGAAGCGGGGCGTTTTTGCACAACATTCTTTCGGTAATTCTCGACAAATATCATAGACAAAAATGCTTTGATCACACGTTTTACGGAACATTTTCTCGGGCACGCTGAAGAAACGCAAATTTTTTTCTGCCTTTGAAGCTGCAAGGGCATCACAAAATGCGCCAAAGAAATCATCGCATAATGTCATGAACGTCGGTGAAGTATCGACGTAGTTTTAATTGAATGCAAATAAGGGAAGGCTCAGAGCGGTGAAATCATATAGCGCAATTTTAAGAATATTTTGTACTTGGTACATTCTAAGAAAGGTAATCACAAACAAAAATTCGATCTCTAGCCTTATAAAAGCAAGTGTACCTAATTTTTCTGGAACGAAATTGTACCCAGGGAACATCAAGCGAACAGTCATACGAACTGGTGCAGAATTTGGCAAACACAAACAAAATTGTCGAACGAGTTTCAAGTTCTCCTTCGTGCCAGCGCGTTGTAGCGCAGACAGAGGATCGCGACTGAGCGGTTGCATCTTCTCCATCGTGAGTCCAAGGTTCGACTCTTGAATCAGGCAGAGCGATTCATTCATGAGCCAGCAGAAGTGGTGAGGTCTTGTCCCCCTACGTAATGACAGAAAGACATCGAAAACAAAGGAACTGGTAAGACTCTCCTTCTCTATGAAATTAAATGCGAATTATACTCGCCAAAAACAGCTGCGTTTACATACAAGAGCGAAAGGCTGTTCTGCTTAATAATCCCACTGTATAATAATAGTCCAGTGTTGCTTTGCTGGTTGGTCCGTCCATCCGATCTCCGTCACGCTCTTAAGGATTGAGATATGAGAAACTTCTGGGCCCATGCTCCGGAATTAATAGCACGACTATCAGCTAAGTCTGTATCAGCGATACTGAAAATATCATTTCATGTCGGAGTTACCGTATATAAGAGCGCATTTTAAGAATTTTAAATCATTTGTCCCAACATTTTTGGCGGGGCGCGTCCACTAGTTTATTTTTAACGATTAAACAAACCATCACAAAAATTTACCGTTTGAATATCTCGATAACGAAAAACATGTTTAACGAATACTGTGTAGCAGTCTTGCCGTTAACGACGAGAGGACAATCGGATATAAAACTTTGAAACCAGAAGTCTGCAAAGATTTCTGGGACAATCTGCACGTAATGCTCGGTCTGCTGGACTCAGTCTACACACTGCACGTAATGCTCCGTCTGCTGGACTCAGTCTACATACTGCACGTAATGCTCCGTCTGCTGCTGGACTCAGTCTACACACTGCACATAATGCTCCGTCTGCTGGACTCAGTCTACATACTGAACAGGATGTATGCCCCGTCTACTGAAGATATTAAGAAATTTTCTACTGAATGACAAACGCCTTACTAAATTAGTACACCCATAGTATGAGACAGCACATCGAGAGCTTGATCACATTCACTTCAAGCTAACTTTTAGACGCATTCGAGGTAATATTTAGAAATGAGTAGTAGTAGGTAGTAGTAGTAGCATTAGTAGTACTAGTAGTAGTGAAGACAGCAGCGCTTTAGTAACGCGGACTACCTCGCACCGAAAGAGAAGGGACCATTCAGTTTGGACTTTGAAAAACGACGAATCTATGCATAAGGCATGCTCCCACACAGGATCCCCTGCTCAAAGAAACTGCAAGTTAAGAAGGAAGAGGAAAATAGATACCGAATAATCAGCGAAGAAATCATGAAAATGGAAAGAAGCAAACTGGGTACGAAAGATAAAAGTCCAAAAGGCCCCATTATAGCTGAGGTAAGTTAACAGCGCCTCCCTGAGCATAGCATACGATAGACAAACTTAACTAACCTAACCCTATTACCTACGGGCTATCCCATGCCTCCTGAGGGGTATTTAGAAATCGCTTGATCACTTCACTCCTGGCCAATATTTGGAAAAGGAATTGGTCCCTAATTTCAGGGTAGTGAGTAATTTAGAAGAGAGCTTGATCACACCTCACTTCATACGCAAGCTCTCCTTCGTGTGATATTTGGACACACCACCAGCAGCACCCAGCCTCAGCCACGGTCTGACGCAACCTGTTGAGGCAGCTACGCACAATTGAATGCGAGCTCGAAATTGAATGCTCCTCAAAAATATACCCGGAAACTTCCATCTAAGCATTATTGATCTTTATCTTCCCACAAAAAACAAAACAGTGAACAAATCAATCTTTGTGCAAAATGGAAATGGATCAAATAAATAAATGATGGAAACCTTTCAAAAAATACCGGTATTACTTTGGGAAGCAGACGAACAAAAACTGTAATATACTCAAATAACATAGACCGCTTCCTAATGATACCCTAACTTTACCTTCACTTCCTAGAACAAGAGCACCACAAGGCAAAAATTACAGTAAGTGAACATGTCGTCATTTTCAAAATTTACCCAAGTCACTCCATGAAAAAAAATTACTGCAACAGCTCGTTTCTTCTGAAAATGACATGGACTCTCAAGTCATCTCTCCCCCAAAAAATAGCAGTTAACCTTTTCGATCGTCACTGAAAAACGCCCTGAGCCACTGAGGCTAGAGTAACTATTTCTCCTGGAAATGGCACGACACGTACATTCACTGAACAGAATAAAACCGCCCCTGGCACCCCAGCTCCCGCAACTGACGGTCACATCACTCAGGAAAATCAGAGGTGATGTAACTGACCGGATTTCAATAAATAGCAGAGCATTCAAGACGTAGCTACTGCGTGCGAAATTCCCTATCATCAGAATTTCACTCCTGTCGTTTGCTCCCCATCTTCCGCATCCAGTTCTTGGTTTCCCCCTTTCGTCCTTAACTCCTCCCTAAAGCTGGGGAAAAGTCCCATCGAAAAACGCCCCAAGAGGGAAAAAAGCTCGGCCCCAATGAGCAAAAAATACGTGATGTATTTTATGAGTCAGAGGTCCGGATGGGGAAGAGGGTCGAAGAGGAGAAGCTGTGAACACACTGGAATTCAGAAACTGAAGGGGAATACGGGACAGAAATGCGGCGGCCGCTAAGTACGAACGAAGATGGGAACAGAACTGCAACGTAACTTAAAAAGCGTAAGTTTCCAGAGCGCGAGAAAAAAGAAACTCGAGTTTTTCGATTAAAGCGTGTGAAAATATAGCCATTCTAAGAACGAAAAATATGCACGAGAATAAAACTCCACTAAAATAGAGCTCCACTGGGAAAGTAGGTAAAATGAAAAATATTACAGTAAAATACCAGGCAGCTGTGCAAAAGTATCATTCCAGACAACTACCTGACCGCCACTTGAAATAACGAACAATTTATTTCCGGGAAGAGCAAAAGATGAAGCGTGAGGAGACACGGAATTAGGCAGGCGACAAAGAAGCAAGCACTGAACTGCAGAAGGCAGTAACATGCAAGGACACCAAAATATACCTGCATGTGCAGGAAGCGCACCTGTAAGTTAATCGTCAAACAAATAAGAACAGAAAAAGGCAGAATAACACAAAGACCGCGTTCACATAAGCACGTGAGAATAGCAGGTCAAAAATAAAACAACGAAATATTTCTTCGGATGACTACTTTTCGATGGTGTGAAAATTCGAGGCGTACAGCTCAGCTTGCATAATATGCAATTCTCACGCCGCATGAATATTGCTATCTGTATGTTACTAATGATTTTAACATTTACAAAAATTTATCGCCAGCGCTCTCGAGTTACCAGGCAAACGCAGTGTCCTCGTAAAAAAAAAAAATTCGGGCGTCTTATTTATTACTCTGACAACTTTAAAGTACAGCCGTGAACAGGACACACACAGACGTGCACGCAACAGCGAGTTCTGAAAAAAAACATTCATTTTGAAGGCAAAAGTGTAAGACGAATTGCTCAAACCCAGCACAGCAACTTTTTACCAATTTAATAGCGGAGATAAACTAACGAGTGACTAATACATCCTTCATTTTGCATTCCAAGTACAAAATCATGTGTGGTTTTCACGACACAATCATGCATGATTGAAGCACGGTTGGAGTTTATGAGCACAGTGAGACCAGCTCAGTGTACAGATTCCTTGAAGGGGTTCACGACTTAAGCTTTGAGATTGAAAGGAGTTTTCCTCTCGGAAAACAAATTGACCTACAGTATTTTTTATTTTTTCCCTTATGTATTCCTTGTTTTCTTTGAGGAATCAATAATCTTATTGAATGAGATAAGCCAGAATACAAATTATATTTACAAAAACAAATCTGTAGACACATCCACCGACTTCCACAAGCAGCTCGCAAATTAGATTTCTCAAAACCCCGTTCTGATTCTACCCAGAAAAATTTTAAAGGCATTTATGTGAAATCTCGTCGTAAGAACCAACTTACCAGAAGAAAGCTTTACCCTCAATATCCATTCTCCATAATCTTGTTTTCACTACAAATCTTACTTTACAACCCACAACCTAACTCATTCGACTCGCTACAATCCACTTCTATCAAACCTCTGATCTCCCAGAACCCTCTCCTCCTCCCCTCCACTACCCCCGCAATCNACCTACATCCCACCCAACCGTGTAACTGCAGCCCGACGACGTGCGTGCAATAACGCTCCTGCAAAACACACTCACTTTTGCTCTATAAATCCTGAGTTATATGAATTCTTGCTCAAAACTCCCAAACTTACTCATACGAAGCGGAGCTTTTTGCCTCGGCCATCAAGTTCGGCGTCTAAAAACACACCGGAATTTTTCAGGGTGCGTAAAAAATGACGCGTTTAAATTCCCCTCCGAAAGAAAAAGGGCGCTCGCGTTTAAATTCTGCAGTCCAAAAAGTGGGAGATCTTTTGCTCAGAGATCGTCAAGTTGTTTCATCTCGGCCGCACCAATTTTAAGCGAGTTTTATTTAGTCGAGGTCGAATTTCAATTTTTGGTCGGCTTTTAAGAGAATTTCTCAATTTACGGTCAATTCCGAGGCGCTTTTTGAGAGGTGTTAGATTGAGCCGGCGAACAATCGATCGCGCAATTTTTGAGCGAATTTTTGCTACAGAAATGTTGCCGTGAATTTTTGGCGCCCAAATGTTGCCCTGAACTTTTTATGATCAAGCCATGCTGTGCATTTTAAGAGCGAATATAAGGCCGTAAGCTTTGAACTGCCAAATACTGACGCCAAGTTTCCGCGTGAAAATCTACGCGTATGTTTTCAGAGCCAGTAAACGCCGCTCGTTGTGAACATTTATGAGAACTTCAACGCTCATGTAAAACGTCGAGTCTTTACCGTCATCCCCCAGCTATTTGAACATCCGTGCAGTGCTGCAAAATTCAGCAGAAAATTTAAGTATTCGCACAGGATTTTTCATGTTTCGAAACATCGGAAGCTTTTTTTTCTCAGGGCACACACGTTTTTTTCACTATGCAGGTCATAAATCAGGAGTCGTAAAGTGTCACGGTATTTTCGAAGCATGTACAAGCGAAAATATTTGAGATCACTTTTTACTTGCGAATATTTTAGAGCGAAAAAATTGGTGAAGCGGTTCCCAACGCGAGGAGCATCACTGCAAAAGTCACTTCCACATCTAAGTCATGTTAAATAACTACAGAATAACGATCCTTCCTATTCTCACAACTGTACAACCACTCTACATACCATTTAGAGACTGTTTTATTAAGATATACTCAGTAAGTTTGGAAGCGCAGTCCTAAAGGCAGATTTAGCTAGAAATTTGTTTCTCAATAAACAGAAATGAGAAGCCCAAACAGTGAAGTTGCTCGTTCTTTTTCTTACTAGTTCTCACACCTTACCGATGATGAGTTATGACGGGACATCTACTCCCAATTCATCATTACCAGCATTTAACCGTAGCAAGTAGTTATTAATAACCACTTGTTAGTTCCGGTTGTTTCTAATCTCCGTCTCTCAAACCAAATAAAGCTGTGCAGAAAAGTGCTGGTCAGAAGCACTAACATCATCTCACTCTGATAACAATTGGTAACATAATCCAAAAAAATTACCATGGATCCCTGTATCGTAGCAGCAACATTCATTAACAGACTACGTCGCGACGAACAAAGCCCAAAGAATAAGAGAATTTTCAAAGCCGAACAAAAAACGAACAAATAATTACTATTGCCCAAGTTCCTCGACAGCGTTCACTTCACCATAGAACAGCATTACAATTCAGCATGCGATACGAAATTTTTAGCATTGTGTCAGCATCAATAGACAAAGTAACGAGCAAACATCGCTCCACTCGCAGAAACAGCAGCATTACTGCGCTCGCTCTCTCCCCCAGCCCGGGATCCCCGCCATATTTCGAGTACATTTTACGCTAATTTTTCGCACCCCCCTTCAAACGGCCCACCCCACCGCCCCCTAATCTACGAAGCTCATTCATCTTTGCTTATTTTTGTTGAGCTGCGCATTTTTGCGCGCGCAGTTTCAGAGAGCGTTGCTTTTTGCCCGTTTTTCGACGGGTCCCCGCTAGTTGGCGCGGCGCGTTTTATAAAACGGACTTTTTACGGTCGTTTTTAGACGCATCCGTTGCAGGGCAGCAGTTCTGCGCTTCATCTTCGGACGGTGTTTTTCTCAAAATATTAATTTAGGTGCGAGTTCTAGGTACACGTTTACGAGCTCAAAACATTTTGCACGAACGGAACAGACCCAAAATTCCTTTTCAATATTATTAGAAAGGCACTTCTGTAAGACATTGACTAGAATTTTTGAAGTCCCCCAGCCAATAGAATTTTCTGTAATACATCAGCAACAAAATTTGAAGTAAGTAATAAATTTCCTTCCTACAACTCTGTATCCCTCTATATCTTTTCGATCCACTCTTGATTACTCTGGCTTTAATCTTTATCTAATTTTCAGAAACAATATTAAAAGCAGCTTCATCATTCCTACCGTGAGTCACAATCATTTTAATAATAGTTCTTCGGCCACCGTTTTTCGCTTTACTGTAGAGTTCCTACTACCAATTTTTCATCCCTTCATCACGCCCACTCTTAGTTCAATCACTCTATTTCGTACTTAATACTTCTCAAATTCCCGTCCAACGTCTGATGTTGTTTTAACGAAGCTGATGGGATTAATTAAGCCGTTCAAACTAACTATGAGATAAAATGGTAAGCAATGTCGTGTACGAACACACTGATAAATTTTACGAGGCATAAAGATTGAAATTTTCGCACATTGACTTTTCATTTGTTTCGTATTTATTACTTTTCCTCTTTTTTCCTATCAAAATTTGTCCCCCCTCAGTCTTCCTTCGTTTCGCTTTACACTTCAGTTTTCCCTCTGTTTTCTGCCCCTCTATTGCTTATACCAATTCCTTGAAGAGAACTTGAATTTGGTCTTTCTCTCCTCCAAAACATTCAGTACGCCAACCCACACTGCATAGCTCTCAGTTGCCAAAGACAACCCCACCCAGTCCCTCCCCACGCCCTGCTGCGTCTCCCCAGCCCACTTTTAACCCAGCACCCTCTCCTTGGAGAGTGGGGAAATTTTTCACATTCACCCCAGTTTTATGTCTCCCCAAAGGACTTTTAGGAACAACCCTCCTCCCTTATCTCCAGCCCTGCGCACGAAGCACTACCCCATAACACTCGTATACATCCCCAACCCATTTCATCTAATTCCCAACCTAACTCTTCGTATTACCAGCCCACCTTATCATATCCCCATTCATATTCCCAACTAATTCTATCACATCCCAACTTACCCCTTCATATTTCCCATCCATCATTTCATATTCATAACCTACCTTTTTATAACCCCAACCTAACCCTTCAACTCCACAACCCATCCATTATATCAAGAACCCCTCCAGCCCTCTGTTACAGCCGTAATCCACCTCCTCCGTGACTTCGACATCCTCTCCCACACAATTCATAATCACCAAATCCATAATTCACCTTCAACAGAGCACAACTTAACATCACCTGCCAGGATGCAGCCCAACTTGAGGTCACTTCCCCCAACACCCACATCTCGAGCTGCACCTAACGCCGCGCGTTGCAATTGTGTGTAAGCAGCCTCTACGTGAACTTCGCGGTAATCACTACAGGTTTGCCGTTTTCAGAATTATCGACTAGATTTTATGAAGGCGTTGCATTTCGTGAACATTGTCCCTATTTAGCGGTATCAAATCTCAAAACGTACAAGCTTGCAATTGTGACGAGGATTGTTTGAACCTGTGCTTGTAGCTCGAGACGCCTCTAGTGACATATGTACAGGTAGAGTTTTGTCTCATCAGTGCATCATCAGTACGAATTAGGGAATTATTTTCCTCCTACATGTTCCTCTCTGATTTTCCTTAGAGATATGGAGGGAAATTTTCCACGGAGGAAAATTCAGTGTGGCAAGCAATGCAGGCGCGGTAGGCGAGGGCTGCATTCCGGAAAATCGATTGCAAGATGCAGCCTTGTGAGGGGAGGATAAGGGGGAGATCGGGGCGAGGGGATAGGGGAATATGGGAGAAGGATAAATGGGAAACGCAGGTGGGCACTGGGATGAGCAGTGAACGAGAGAAATCAAGGAAAGGGAAGGGATATTGGGGATGCAAAAGCCGGAAAAATGTCTACGATCAAAAGATGAGGCGAAGAAATGTGGGGAAGTATAGAGAAGAGTTATCTGAGATAAAAAAGGTGGAGATTAATAAGCCAGAGATGAGGACTGAAGAACAGCTGTAAGGAAGGAGAATATAGGTTAGACGAATGTCAAATAAGAAGCGACGAAAGCACCAGAAGAGAACTAAAAACGCAAGAAAATCAAAAACTTGATGCAATTACGTGCACTCGCAAAATAAATAATAAAACAACGCAAAAGAAGCTGCTAGTTAAGAAGCTCGTACAGGACGAGGCACGATCACAGGCTCGAGGTACAGCGGACACGAAGATGCTAATACCAGGAGCATTGTGGGTGCATTTATCTCCATTAAACTTGGAGGAACACCGTCTTCCTGCCGCCAAGGAGCTGCTTTTGTGCACCCAAACCATGAGCACCAAACTTGCTGCAACGGCCAAACTTTGATGCGCACAGAATAAGGGCATAATAAAATCCCCGCACAAAAATGATCAGTTGGATCGATATGCGAGGTGCGCAGGACGGCGCCGCCGGCTGCATTGCCGTCAGCGGGGGCNTGCCGGGCACTTGGGAGATTACGGGCAGCGCTGGTAATTACGGGGAGTTCGAGGAATTTCGGCCTGAGTAAGGAATTACGGGCAGTATACGGAATTAGGCTGGCAAGGCAATTACAGACAGAATGGGGAAATTTAGGCAGCGCTGGGAATTACGGGCAGTATATAAAATTTTAGTTCTGAGAAGGTTGCTGAGGCCTTGAATTTTGGGCAGCGTAAGCACTGCGAACAGCACAAGGACCTACATAATAAAAGGCGCTGTAGGAAACTCTGGGGGGGAAACTCAGTAGCAAATCGCTCTGTTCTCTTCACCACTTTGTTCTGCCGATAATGAGATTTGTCCCGAGACGTCCTTACGAATGCTGTGAATTTTATTCTTCACTTTTAGTCTCCTAATCCATGAGCGTTCTCATCACATAAGAGATGCACCGCACTGCAAATGTTACGAATCAGAACATTAACAACAGACGCGTCCTTGTAAGTACGTAAATTTTGTCATTACTGCCGACTGATTTTAGGCAACAGCCGCTGTGCGCCCAATAATGCCATCAGAACTCACATCGCCAGTTAAATAAGTACCGTGGATAGTGGCTCTCCTCACTACATTGCGGCCATTTCTCATTTTCTATATACTATAATTATTAATGATTACGAACTGCGTGCAGCTAGATTGTTTGGCTACATAATTAATACGACACCGGGAGCTGGGATGCACAATATGTGCGGTCAGACGCAGCCAGACTCGAGCGTTGCAATCTCCAGTTGGGATGCAGTTCCCACCGACCGGCGGATCAATAACTGCATAGGAGGTGCAGAGACTGCAGCATTTGCTTAGCTCCTCATTTTTCTAACGGGGAAATTTTTGGGCCGAAACTCTGAGGGGGAGAGCGAGGGCAACTGCATTGTGTGAGGGCAAAAACGGGCCCGAGGGAGGGGAGGCCCACGGCTGTTCCTCCTGCCTTGAAGCGGCCCTAATCAGCCCGCCGAGCACCGCGGAATTGATCAGAGTTGGACTATCACACAAAGTTGAGCAGTGAAGACCATAGAGGCGTGCGGTGCACGTACGCGTACCGTGGTTCTTCAAGGGACTGTTATGGCTTGACAGATCAATAATTTTACATTAATTTCGTTTTACTTCAGGTTTCAGGTTTGTTTTGTTTTATTTTTATCGCACTTCGGCTGCGATCCCCTACTGTTTTGGTTTCACGGTCCTGCTATATGACCCTTCAAATTCTTCACTTTCTTATTCATCAACCTCTTCTTCCTTCCCTTTTTGTTCCATTCTAAAACAACGATCGACACAAAAAGTAGGTCGAGTGCGCCGGCAATTTCAAAATTGATAGCAATAATATCAGCACAACATGGAAGCGCGACTGAACAATTCAACAAAAACACACAAAATCCAATCAGACAGCACTTTTACATTTTCATAGTCAAATACAAGGACTGCACACACTAACAAGAAAAAATTTACGTTATTTTACGGTCGTCTTTGTTTCGTATTTCATGGAAACAAAAAATTATTTTTTATCGAGATTACATAGATTACTCTTTGAAATTATAAAACTTTAATGTTAAGAAATTAGAATGACTAAGATGATAAACAAGTTTAAAGAGCCCCTTCCATAAAACAGCTCAATTTACGATGTGTCTCAAAAGAAATGGACTCGTTCTCTCAGACAAAGAACACAAAGAGCGTTGAAATCACCGAACAACATCCATCTGTTGGGAACATCAAAAATGACTACACTGCGGTAAGTGCCTATCAATATCTGAGGAGTCGTTTCGCAATGAACTTGACGCAAAAACCAAAGATTAGTTTCAATGGGCGGCACTGGAGAGAGTTGTAAAACATCGACTGTCGTAAAAATAGCATTGCCGCTCAAATGTCAACACTCGAACGAGGGCTAAAAATGTCACGAGATGCAAAGGTGTGTGAGAGGAGTGTAAGGATTTGCTAGAATAAAGAACCTTGATCGAAATAAGGGCTCCTTTGAAAACGCGGTCTACTTAAGAGTGCTAAAACTTAGGTAACGAACTAAAAAAGCCGAGCTGATGTTCCAACAATGAACGTGAAACAAAATATGTGCAGTGTGGGCACAGTGCAGTCGTACGAAATACTGAGTTGTGACACACATGGTGGTGAGGGTTGAGCACCAAGGGTGCCACAGCTGTGTAGGTACACAGAACCCGTCGAGGTAGGGGCAGAAGTGATGCGCGTACTGATATTCATACAGTGCACTAACGTACTGCCGCTAAACCGCTCGACGCACATGTAGTGAGCATAATGTATACCCAAATACAGTTTAAATCACGTAATTATTTTGACCGAATAAGAACGAACGCATAAATTTTGAAGCAACACACTGCACAGCGCAGAACCTTGAGGTTATCAAGAACGTTGGGGCGGAGACAGACTGGACTACCAGACACACAGCAACGAAATGGGGCGCGAGCGTCGTAATGACTAGCCTTGTAACAGGTTACAAGAGGCAGATCCGACCTGACCAGTCCAGTAACTGGTCACAGGTGGCAGATCCGACATGACCAGTCCAGTAACTGGTCACAGGTGGCAGATCCGACATAACCAGTCGAGTAACTGGTCACAGGTGGCAGATCAGACATAACCAGTCCAGTAACTGGTCACAGGTGGCAGATCCGACACGACCAGTCCAGTAACTGGTCATAGGTGGCCGATCAGACCTGACTAGCCTAGTACCTAGTCACAGGTGACAGATCCAGACTAGATCTGAGCAGTCCAGTAACTGGTCACAGGTGGCAGATCCGACATAACCAGTCCAGTAACTGGTCACAGTCCCAAAAATGTATACGATGCTTGTAAAAACTAAAGCACTAGATCGATTTTAATATTTTTGGCCTTATTTGACGCAGAACTTAATTCTGCATCTAACCATTACAAGTTTTTTTGCTTAGTGACGAAATGTTTGGTCAGCGTTAATGCGGAAACTTCTCGAAAGGCATTTTGTCCGGAATTTGAAGACACTCTTGAGGCCTGCAATGACGAAATTCAATACCAAAAAAATTAATACTAGCAGTAGACATGATACGGTAGATCTCGGGCGTAAAAGTTAGACAGGTACATACGACGTGAACGAGTGCACACAAGGGCACACATGTATCTGGCATTTGCGCCGAAGCGTACGTGGCTTGAATAGAGTACGAGATAACAAAAACAGACGCACATCCTATGGCAACCGCAGCAGCACTCGAGAAAAAATTGCAGGAGTCGAGATTTTGTGGATACTGACACCGGAAATTTCGAACAGACTCAGTCCGAGACAGGCAAGCATGAGAGGCTCAGGAATCAATTAACAGGTTTCCCGTAATCCCAATCATTTTCGTCCGGAACCATAATCCCGTAGGTATGTTCCAATAATAATCATAATCTCGACAACTCATACTTGACCTCAAGCAAAGTGTGTTCGCTTTATCTATTCAATAAAAGAGTTATGATGAATGATTAAAAATCATTTATCTTAATTCTGAGCCAGCTTTAGTTTCGTTATGGGTACTTATAAATAATCACATGAGAGCATAAATGTCTGGTTACAGCCGGTTTTTTTTGGCATAATTCCTCAATAAAAAATAGATTTTAAGTATTTTTTTTAGCGCTCGTTCAAATAATTTCTGAAAATAGAAATAGCCTCAGAACAAACTGCAATATTTTACTTTGAATACAAGCAACGGAACACAATGATCTCATGAAATCGTCCCTCAGAATTGAGACACAAGAGCAATGTTTTGATGAGCTACATTACGTACGAGGGTTAACAAAGATGCGTGCTTTTGCAGCCTATCTTTAGGCAGTTAAGTTTTGAGAAAGGAAATCAACGAATAACAGCGATGAGCTAAGGCTGTTCTGATTAAGAAAATGGAAACGAAACCCCCCAAATTAATTGCAAAAATAGATGTTAAGCGATACCATATGGAAATTTACACTTTGTTAAATCTTACGAGGCATAATGGTTGCAATTTTCGCACGAGTTTCTTGAAGGAAACTCGACAGAATTTTAAAGGGAAAAAATCCTGGTGTCACGTCTGTCCAACAAAAGTTTGCAATATCTCATTACGAATTTGCGATACACGGCATAAAAACGCGAAATGGTCTCATGAAGTAACACAAAATGCACCTAGGTTTGATTTCAAGCACGGTGCGGCATTTCCTACAGCACTGAGCGGCAAAATATTAACGTTAAACGTTTTTTGACGAATGCTTCATTTCAGTATTTTGTACTTTTCCACAACACAAACCAATGCAAGCACAGTCGCTATCAGGCACGTGATTTTACTGAAAAATTAGTAACGGAATAAGACGTAATAATGCTAAAAATACATTCGACAACATTGAAATGTTTTGACCTTACTTGGGCATTTTCAACACCCATAAGAGAAATAAAAAGAACCAATGACGTAAATAAAATAATTTCACAAAGCAAAATTTCTAACCTAATCATTGGAAACTTTTCAACGGGCTGACAGGTTGCGTATTATTTAAAACAGGCTTTTGTTCAGCAATGAAGAGAGGCTCTAAAACTCTGTGATCGAAATCTCAAAGCCTGCCTTTCTTAATTAAACCACACAAAGCATCCAAATCAATGTAAAAATTTTGCATCATAATCTTATGAAAAACAAAATTCAGGCCTTTCATGCAATGAAGTTGTATCTGCACTGCACAAATTCAATCGAAAAGGTCTGTGATGTTTACGAAGGTCATCATACGTACATTTTAGAATTACGTACACCTCATTTTAGAATATTTATATTTCGTATAATGTTAAGCAGTAGTCATAGACGAAAAGTTGCATCAATACAGCACACTAACCAAGGCGTACATTTAGCGAGACCAAGTGAACTAGAATAGGCTGAATATTAGGCGAATCATTTATATTCTAAAGTGAGTGAACGATTCCTTTGAGACACCCTCTACACATCGAGACCACCTATTCTCGTCATCACGGCGAAGTACAGGGAACGGTCAGCAAGAAAATGTACCTCTGAGACGCTAGGTTCGCTAGCACACCGTAAAAAAACTCAATATTTATACCGTTATTCTCCCCCAACGCAACATCGACCGGAGAAATTTTTATAACAAAGTGTACTTTTTTCATCACTCGGAAACACCGTCAATTGCAGCGCTTTTACTAATTATGATAACAACAGGGCGTTTTTCTAACGATAAGGAGGAATTTTACCGCATCGAAAGAATTTTTCTCGCTGCTGAGGAAACTATTGACCGAAGTCTGGATAACTCTTCCGAGGCAGGGTCAATGTGTGCAGTGGTGGGGCAACTGTGAACAAACGTGGGGAAATTGTTCTGAGAAATAGGTTAGTTCTGTTTAGAATGCTGCCTTCCGTAGCGACAGAGATAGTAACAGAGGTGAGGAATGCAGAGGAGGCGAGAAGATTCATACTTATTCTTTCGTTTCAATCGTTGATGTGACAAATTATTGTACACAGTAGAAAAGAAACGGTCTACATAGGCACAGACCTATAGCAGTGGTGCGATCACACGTAGCAGAGAATTAAGTTTTAGAATATATACGCTATGATACTGGAGTAGTGGTGTGCAAAGGTGAGGAGTAGGTATTTCTCTCTCTTTATTTTCCGAAGAAGAAAATGATAGTTGAAACATTAGAGGCAGAAAAGTCACCTTCTGCATAAGTAAACGTGCCGCAACCATACAAGGTGGATAACTACAAAATGAACTAAAGTAAGTGGAGGCAGATCTTTGGCTGCTATGGCATGGAGAGATAGGTGAATGTATGAGGGGATCAGGTTAATGTGTTCAGAAATAGAGCTCCTGATGGCTGATTGCAGATGCAGGGGACCGATTACAGAGCGTTACCGCTGGTGGATATAGGAAAACCGATAATGGAAAGAACGTTAAGGATTGCAGAGATAGGGCTGGTTGCAAAGACAAATCGTGGATTTCTAAAAGATAACAAGAAATAGAAGTACGTAAACATTTACTCGCCAGATTGTTTCCGACGAGTGTACTCAAATGCCTATGCATTTGTAGATGATAATGACTTTTGAGCACATTTGTTTCAACCGTTCAATGAAGCACACAAATGTTTGCAATGCAATTTGAAGCAATTTCTTGCAGAAGGAGGGTAATTTTTGACCTTTCAGTTAAAAATTTCCCACGGTAATAAGGAATTTTCTTCGAAGCCTTGGGGTAATTTCCTCAGCACTTGCCCCGATGCTTCACACATTGCCTTTTATCTCGTGTCATTTTTTGCTTCGGGAGAAAAACTGCTTTGCAATTGAAAAGAAGAGTTGTTACTAACATAATTACGGCGAGTTTTCTATCGCCCATAAAAGTTTTCCTCGCGCCTTTGAAGCCTTAGATTAAAAAGCTCCGTGCAGCTTTAAAGCACGACAATTTTATCGAAACCTTCTTAATGAACTCGTTTTCTCGAGATGAAAAATCGAAATCAGTTGATATTTAATCGGGCATAATTTCTGATCCAACATAAAACTCCTGGAATAGTTTTTCGAACGGGTATAAATATAAAACAGGATACTAACTGCGCCACCCGTCTCAACACTGATTATTTCTCCTTGCAATAACAACGTAATATAAATGATGATAACGATGAAATAGCGACTCTGACAAATCAATGACCAACTTAAAAAAGGTAAAAAATAAACCACGAATACGTAAAGAAAGGAAAAACTTTATTAGTAAAAGCAACAAAATAACACTTCAAAGTGAAATTTACAAATGGATGCAGAAGTTAAAACAAATAAACAATAACAAAGAAGCAGCACCAAACACATGAAATTTAAGCAAAATAACGAAAAAAGTTAGGACCCACGCCAGAATCATTTCAAAGCATAAAATAACGCAACATTCGCAACCTCAAGTTCTGTACACCAACAAAACGGTACGTGCTCATACGAGTTCATGTGCAGCTTCTCTTACGGGAGAATTATTTCTTGAACGCAGGTGAAAAACAGTTGAACTGTTAAAGAAAATTTGAAGTCTAGAGGCAAATTTAACTGTTAAAAGCTCGCATGTCGCTCCAACGTTTTCATATTCAATTTTTTCCGATGTTATCAAGGACCCGAAAAACATTTAGGAACAGATGTTCATGAAATAAATCGCTGCACACGCCTTTCCATCACTGAGAGCCGTATTCAAATTCACCAAATGAATATTTACAATATGGAATTGGTGAAGGTGAGTGAAACAGATAGAAAGCAACAGAAGTAATGAAGTACCTAAGCATAGCCAGTATAGAGTATAATAATGAAATAATTCGAGAGTGAAAGTACTGCAGGAGGTTGAGTCGTTGAGTAAAGTAGCAGGAGAACATCTAAAATGTCATCTGTGACCAGACAAGATAAGAACCAGGGTGACCAATAGAACAAGGTTCCGGTGTTTCAGTATGAGCGTCTATTTTCAGTACTCGACGTAAAGTTAGTATTTCGAAATGAAAGCGTCCACCGAGCGCCTCACATATCACGATGTTCGTGTTATGTGAATGGTGACACAAAACAAAATGGTCGGAAGTCTATAACATATTTCAAGTACAATGTGCCAAAAGGGAACAAAAGCCGTTTAAAAAGACATGGGGTTCATTTTATTTCGTAACATACGAGTAAACACACACACCTTATATTAATAAATTTTCGACCAGTTTGTTTTGCGTCTCCCTGTTCCAACTGTGTACCGTAGAACAACATTCCATTACACTAAATAAAAGTATTAAAAAAATACATACATTCATCGTACTAACATAACATATTGAACATTCATAAATTGTACAAATAAGGAACACAAATCTGAATTTGGCCCAACAATAGCAGCCAAGTAATAAAGAGGCCGGTTGCAACGAGCGTTGTCTATAACGGAACATTACGTGGCAGTATCGGAGCTAAAAACTTCACTGTAGCTTGATCGACCGAACAGTTGCGAGTAATGCAATAAATGAAATAGTAAGTTTTCCTACATTTGAAATTCTTGGAACTTAAACTCAACCTAGCGGTCATGTGCATCGATTAGCTCATAGCGTTTGAATATTTGAGGCGGTTGTGATCAGTTGCACTCAATGCATTCACATCATTTGAGAACACTTTTAAAGGTTACTTAATGTTAATGCCGTGTTACGCAGTCGTCCTTACCATTAAAATAAATAATATAGTATTTTCCCTTAAATTAGGATAATTTCCGTTATTAAGAAAGCATGTTACGTAGAGAAAGAGCGCCGTCCCAGTTCTCTCGTTTCTGAGATCCAGCGGCAAATTACACAAAAGCGTTCGACCTGAACGAGTCCTACGACTTACTGTAAGCTTTTTTCTAGATTTTTCTAGAATTTGTCAGTGCTGCTAATTAGTGATGACGAGCCCCCGTTCGAGTCTCGCCCTTGCGGGCACACATACCCACCTGATTAGTCGGCTAACATGGAACGGAGTATGCCAGAACTGCACGGTCTCACAAGCACCAGCAATGTGTTCGAGGGCCTCGCGCTGACATAATTAGTGTTGACGCCTGAATCTGGTTCTTGATTCATGAGCTCCGCGCATGAACTTCCTAAATAGAAGCAATTTATGCTCCCTATACTCGTAAGATATGAAGTATGACGCGCAGGATATGAACATGCATGCGATGTGGTCTCCACATGCACGTCCATTATACTTCATGAATGAAACTGTATAAGTCAAGAGCTCGAATTCTTATACAAGAATAATATTTAAGAATTTTACTATTACGGAGGATCTAAAAAATTCAATCATGCTTCACGATTTCATGAAGCGAATGTATTTGTATAGCAATAGAATATCAATGCACTTCCGTATTATCGCTTCGACGCAATGACCCGAATTGCGATGACTATGATTACTTTCTGCCTGTAAATTCAAAAGAAGACAAACAATACAACTACGTATATGATGTTATGGCATGAAGGTGCAGGTGACTCCAATTCATTTACAGGTTCATGCATTTTCAGAGTAAGTATGAGAAATAAATGAGACACAAGAGATGAATCTATAAGTGGTTAAACGAAAAATTTACGTGCAAACGATGAAAATTAGTAACGATGTACATACACTTCGTCGCAAAGAAGAGAGGCATTCATGCAAAAAGTAACATGCACAGGAATAAAACCAGGGACACAATTCTGAAGTCGATGTTTGAGTTCCACGTGCCATATGATCGTCTCCAAATTTTAGGGAGAAGCTCCCATTTTTCTGCTCCAATAAGAGATGATGCGAGAGTTTTGACAGCTGGCCAGCTAAAAGGATCAGATCCGATTGAGAATAGGCCAATTTACCGACAGCTCATGTCGGAATAGAACTGTTAGGGTAAAAGTGACTGTAGGCAAACAGGCCAGTCTACTCGTTCATGTTAGGGTAAAACTGATTGTAGGTAAACAGGCCATTCTACTCGTTCATGTTAGGGTAAAACTGACTGTAGGGTAAAACTGACTGTAGGTAAACAGGCCAGTCTACTTGTTCATGTTAGGGTAGAGCTGACTGTAAGTAAACAGGCCATTCTACTCGTTCATGTTAGGGTAAAACTGACTGTAGGTGAACAGGCCAGTCTACTCGTTCATGTTAGGGTAAAACTGACAGTAGTTAAACAGGCCATTTACTCGTTCATGTTAGGGTAGAGCTGACTATAGAACAATTGACTTGCTGTAGATGAGCGACGAAGGCGTGTGACCCATCATATCTGGCTGTGCACCTGCGCTTTCGCTGCCACCCCCACGCCGACTATCGCTCGAGCTGCTGCAGTACACAACACCGCGGTTTTCCGGTGCGTCTTCCCTTCCAAAATTCTGATTATTTGGGGAACCCAAGCCTACCTTCGTGGTCGCAGAGAGCTGTTGGTCACGCGAAACATTTGGAGCAGTACCGTAGTAGGAACTGTCACCGCCCGGAGCGGGAAGCAGATTCGCTTGGTTCGTGACGCTATCAGAAATGGTCTCGAGCCTGCTCAATTTTCTTAGTGAATTTCTCAAATTATACGGTTTGGGTGGGCGGTCATTCTTGCAGTCAACGGCACTGGTACTGCAGCTGATTGCATCCGTACTACCTTCATTGTTACTTGAAATATTGCCATCACTGATGATCGTATTAGGGCGGAAATTACTTCCAGCATCTGGACGACAATCATTTTTTGAGACATTATTGATCGCTCCTTCTCTATCTCCAATCGCAGTCTGCCCGCCATAATCAGCTGTAACATTATCTTTACCGCTCAGCTCCGGGTAACGATTGGGTAAGGATGACACTTCATGCTCTTTAACACTATCCGTTGTTGCCTGCAGTGCGCAATCGGGATACTTCCCAGAAATAGCGGAATTGAGTTTCTGAATTTTGGGAACAATTTCGTCAGTATACGCATCAGAACTTAAACATCGCTTCCTATTTGAATTAAAGGAATCCTCGCAGAATAGAGTACGGTTCACAGGGTGGTCTGGCCGGACGCGGCTTTGTGGCTCTGTTGTTAAGGGACAATTCTTAGCGGGCACGTCATTGTGTGCATCAGATGAGCTCGTACTCGCAATATCATTCATGGCAACAGAATCTTCAACGTCAACAACACATACATCGACCTCATCTGTACCAGAATTTCCAGCATCGCCATAGTTAGAAATCGGTTTAGAAAGTTCCGCAGATTTGTGTCGGGGAAGGTCATGACGGCGCAGCGCATCGCCAGCTTCAGCTCGCAGGGAACGGCGTGGCAATAGACCTCGGCTGGAGTACACAGGAGACCGCGAGAAGGAGTCGCTACCTGCCATACTAAAACTAGAGTATCCCGGGGTATTGTTTGTGGGACTCGGAGAAACTTTTGTGAAAGTTATGGGAATTTTCGGAATTGAGGAAACTTTCCGAAAACTCGAACTAATTTCAGATTTTTCACGCAGATCCTCGAGAAAATTTGGTGCACGCTTGACCTGCCCGGGTTGTTTTAGGAAGTTAGAGTCAGACATTGCTATCAACTGCTGTTGTTTGGCCTGCTCCAGCTGACAGACCGACCGAGCGCTACCGCGTGCATATTTTAACGTAGAGGACAAGGGAGACAGAGACTGCTCTAGCTTGGAACCGCTGTTGTGTGCTAACTCGGTTGTTAGAGTTGTGAAGTGTTGTGAAGACGGTGGATTATCATGACAAAAACTCCCTGGAAAAAAAGGACCGCCACTTCCAGCACCACAATCATTTGACTTCACGTGCACCAAACCACAACTACCACGGCCCGAAGAACCTCCACCGCCAGCGCTACCACCGCTACCAATTACACCGGTCTCACCATCAAATTTTTCAATTCGACAACCACCACCACCATCACCTGGCACTCGGGCGTTATTAACATACATTCCACAGTTCACAGCTTCCTCAGACTTACCACCATGCGTGCCATTAATACCACCTCTCGTACCACTGATAGCATTCAACTCACTGGTACCATTAGTACAACTTGGACCACTCATAGCACTGGCACCATGTAACCCACTAGCATCATTTGTACAACTTGGACCACTCGTATCACAACCTCCCACGTCACTCGCACTGTCAGGTTTTTGTACACATCTATCACTGGCATAGGTTGTATTACAGACACCTGGTTCCATGCGTGTTCTACCCACGTAACGGGTTGTTTTGGGATCCTGTTTCCTCACACCGTACTGGCTGAACACAAGCGCCGGCACTGCTCTGCAGCCAGCACCGTCGTCACCACCGGCCATCACACAACCAGCACTTTCAGCACCTCTCCAGGCAGAACGCACGCTGTCACCAGCAGCACTGGGACCATGACTCACAGCACCTAC
>VOMN01003442.1:0-10764 GCA_014899125.1 Orchestia grillus
CACCTCCCCGAGACGCACGTGGGGTTTGAGATATTGAGACTCGAAGAATATGCCTCCAAGTTCAAACATGAATCCAATGGACTCTGCTGCTCAGCCCTCCATGGAGCAACATATCTCATTTTAGGACATCAGTTCTCAAGTTCGCTAATTTCAGTTTTTAAAGCTAATGTAAAGAAGGAAGGTGCCATGGATTTTTCCTCTAATTCGGCCATCAAGCGTGTGACAAGTTCTGCTGTAAGTAAACAATAGGTTAGTTTTAAGATTAAGCATTACATTTCATTTTAACTATATTCTGAATCTTTTCCACACGTTTGGTTTTCCGTCCTTCTGTGGTTTTATATAAAACTTAAAAAATTCGTTGGGTAAACTTTTATGCCGTACCAAGAATTTTTACGTTTTATGAACTCTATGTTATATACTGTCTAAATTCCCTTCAACATTGTGCCAATTACGATTTCAAGTGAAAGTTTGGAACATTAACCTTTGCTGTCTATTGTTTACGTGGAACGATAACACTCGATGCGTTACGCGAGAGGCCAAATTCTCATAGGATCAACGAACAACTTGCAGCATGACTTACACCAAATTTGTAAGATTAAGTGACATTGGGCGACAGTGTAATTTTTCAATGTATAACACCACTATTTATGTAAATACCAACTGAGAAAAACTGATCTTGCGACTGTATCCATGGTGACCGTTAGAAAAAAAGTTGAAACACAGTACTTGAATCCTAGAGTATGGTCCGTACGAGCTGCTTCCTGCGAACACCTGTCGTTGTGTGAGACCTAGGCAGGTGCAGAGAGAGGGAGCACTGAGTTGCCCCCAACTGAGAGTTATCTGGTCACTCCTGACCTAGTTCTGGTGGCAGCTTTTGTTCTTTTTGAAGCGGAGAATAAATCATTTATCGAATGAGTCAACTTCCCGTTGCTTACATCATTTCCCTGACCTAAGTAGACTCGTACGTGTGTTGTATGAATGCATCGCGTGCTGCGTATGACGTATAGATTATCTTCATATGACAACTTACAAGTAGTATGACTTACTTTACAAGTGGTACAAGTAGGTTAATCATTTAACAGGTAGGAAAATAATACAATGAGACATTAAGTGATCCAATATTCTGATTTGGTTCCACAGTTTTCTTCTCGAGAGGAGATTGAATAAGTAACCACTAGCCTTCTTCAGCTTTTTGTAACGCTTGCAGTTATTGTTAACTCTCCAACTGAAAAAAAATCTTCATAATCTAATATTTTTCCTATCATCTGAATTCATCATATCACATCACTAGACGCAGTTTATACTGAATTCACAGCAAACACTGAATGCCGAAAGATTTGAGCTTACTCACTGTAAAAAAAATAAAGTACTCGTATCTTACTGTAAGTTCCGATTCAGAATCGATTCACATTGCAGAAAACTTTTCAATGAAAATTCAAATGGTCTGGAATTTGAGACTGACTCAATTAAGAAATATTTTCCTTTTCCGAGGTTAATGACAGTGCTGTGCCTTTGATTCAGACTAATTATAGCACTAGTCCAACACATAGTCACTGGCTGATATCATAGGTGTTGGGGTAGGTCTTCTCATCTAGTAATATCAAAGGCGCTTAAAAATAAAGGATCACCAGTTTTACACTCCCGCTTTCAGAAAAACCAAGGGCGTCTAGAGATCTCTTTAGCTAAGTTTTGGAGTTATGTTTCAATTGTTAGGTATTCACTTTTTACACTGTATTTGCATCCTCATAGTAATATCGCACCATAAGCACAAAAAAAATTAAGTTGTACAATTAGGGACCTCTATGTGGGGCCTCTAATTTAACCCTTCGAGTCCCGCCCTACCTTAAGAAGTAGTTCAAATCTGATCGAACTTTGCCATTTGTGCAAACAGCACGCACCTCGGTGCCCGATGTAGTACTAGTGTACTTTTTATGCTTGGCAGGTGTTCCAAACTAGTCCCGGTAGTCCTCTAGCTCAAAGAATGCTGATCGTATTGTAGCGTAATGAAAATTTAGAGCTGAGACTGATGGCCCTGCAGCCCTCAAAGGAGGAGCGTATGTCGCCTGAGGACGGATTTTGCCTTCGACCTTAAACGGCTGCCAGTCATCAGTGAGACTCCACAGCCATGCCTCCACAGCTTAGGCTTCTGCAAGCAAGCCTCCAAGTATGTATGAGTATCAATATTACCGCTGTTACCACGATAGCCATCGTATATTTACAAATATACCCATCACAGGGCATAGGATAGGCCACTCGCAACAGGATTAGGTTTAATTAGGTTTGACTATCGTATGCTGTGGGGACGCTGTTAGGTTACCTGGGCTTTAGCTAGGCCTTTGGGAGTTCTATCTTTCGTGCCCACCTTGCTTCTTTCCATATTCATGCCTTCTTTTCTGATGATTTTCTTTTTTTCCTTCCAAACTTAATGTTTCCATGCGCGGGGGATCTTATGTGGGAACACACCCTGTGCACACATTCCCCTTTTTCAAAATCCATACAAAATGGTCCCTTCTATTTCGATGCGAGATAGTATGAGTGACTAAAGCACTGTTATCCTTACTAGTACTACGAGTACTATTTATAAATATAATATTTCTTCGTATGTAACACTTATGGCGCGCCACAGTTGTGAGCATTTCTGCGAGAGAGGCTGAGATGCGGCAGTGTCGTAGATAGGATTCAGAATATTGTATCGTAAATTCTGGTGATCTAAAGGAAGCTAAATTTACTGTTTAATAGAGTACGATATGGCAGTATTTAGCTTAAAATAGTTTGTTTATGAATAAATGACTTCAGAAGACACGACGAGGAGCAGCTTCATTGAAAAAATTCCTTCATTTAAGAATAAACCATTCGTAAATTCGGTCATTTCTTGTTTAGGCCCGTATATTAGTATGCAATAACTCATCTCTATGGTTACCTTTATCTTGAGTCATAAACATAAACAAAATACGTTCACCTTTATTCTTGTATTATTGTGCCTTTCGTTGTTGTTTGAACATTTTCAAATAAATTTTTGTTCTCTAAACATTGCCAAATGTGTTCGATCTTGCCCTTTCTTATGTCGGACTCACAATTCTCCAAAGGTTTCCCAACTATGTTTCATAGCGAAAAATATAAATTTATGGCGAACAGCCGTTCGCGAAAGCAGCAGCGCCGCCCGCCCCCGCACTGTGAGCGGCGATAAAAAAAGACGCATAACCCAGATGCGTCATACACGAACATATACGTGTAGAGGTGCTGGTGGTTCACGGAACACATCTTATTTTTCTTATCTTCGTTTGCAGCTGATGGCTTTGTGGAAAATTGTAGGTGCGATACAAGTAATCAATTGCTTGAGTACTGCTATAGTCGTGGCGTCATAAGATGAGACCTCAGTGTGTTTAAACGCTTCACTCGAACTTTCACGAGCTGTCGACTAATTTATAATGAAACTAGACAACCCGTGACCCTTTGGGTCAAATAAAGTTTATCAGAATCAAACCGTATCCAGAAATATATCCTTTGCAGTTAAGTCGGTATCCATAATACAGGATTAAACGAAGAGTATAAATTTCGAATATCTCAGAGCCGACAGACAAATGATTCTACTCTCTTTCTCATTCCCGTACCCATTTTACTAACTTGCCCGACTTAAATTCCCCTTCTTTTACATGACATAAGTGTATATTGTCTTCTCTAGGTTGAAAATGACGCTCAAGACCTAGATTTAATAGCTCTTTTTGATTCTCGGTTCTTGGTTTTATTATATTTAGGTTGAAAATGACACTCGAGACCTAGATTTAATATCTTCTTTTGACGAAAATGGCACTTGAGACATAGATTTAGGTCTCAAGACCTAAATTAAACCTGAATATGATAAAACCAAGAACCGAGAGTCCAAAGGTCATTTTCAACCTAAGTATGATAAAACCGAGCCTCAAAAGGAGATATTTTTTCCTCTATGCACGGTTTTATGCAAGAAAGGAAACAAACAAGACGACCAGAGTATTAGTATTATATAGATAGATAGATAGATTACTTATTAGCTATAAAGATAATAAAATATAGGAAGAACTGTGTTATCATGAATTAAAAGGAATTTTTGTACTGCATTCGTAACGAATTAACTGGACCCGAACTCTCACTATGGTCTTAAAGCTACTCTAGCTGTCATTGCCTGTCGATAGCACGCCTCTCTTCAGCTCAGTTTCGGGCATTAGCAGGGGCAAATGTTTGGTGCTACCTCGTTCATTTTGGCTCAGCTTTCATTGACTTGATTTATAGATGTTTTTTATTTCTTCATTCATTTCACATCTGCTTTCTCTTCTGTGTCTATCCTCCAAAAGAAAATTCTCTTTCTCCTTTGCTGTCAATTTTGTTCTCCTCTGCGTTTTTTCTCGGTTTTGGCTTAGAATATCGTCTTTCTTGAGCTCTCCGACGCACTCATCCACCCTTTTGTTCGCATCGATTTGCTGCTCTCCTTACGTTTCTTCTATTCATTTCGTCAGGCTTCGGCCGACTTCAATGTATTAGATTTGAATTATTTCGAAAGCTTCACTCGATAGCCAAAACTGTGGCTGATGTAAGCAGTCTACCGACGTACCCATGCATAATACGGCCATGCACTCAAATTTATTGTTGATTTACGTGCTGCGAATTTTGTTTTATCTAAATATTGAAAACGGAACATACGGGGGAGGGAAGGAACGAACGAACTAACGTAAAAAGGAAGGTGAAAGCGTATAAAGACATATATAGACATGTTACCCTACTTTGGGTATCTATATAAGTATCTTGTGGAATGGCTCGTGTACATGTTATTTTCTCTTTATTAACTCATTAACTCTGCTAGGTAAATGACATTAATTTCCAAAAACACACCATCATTTTGCATTGAGGCTTTTCAAATTAATTTGTCCTAATGACAAAAATTACAAGCATTCTAAAACTTTATGAAAATGTTTGCTGTAAATAAACCTTAATTAGGAAAGGCCAGTCTTTTTTTCAATGTGACGTTATTTGCAGGAGTCTTCCACTCGTTCCCTCACTGCAGCCATATGGTCGAAACGATTAAGACTGGTATATTATTGGCTTACTATGCAACTTATTTGTGCATGTATGAAGACTGGGGGCTTTATATTTTCGTTGTATTCAACTGAGTTGCTCAAAGTACCAATTGTCAGTCTATGTCAGACGTCTTATCTGGAGACAAAAGAAGTAAGACAGGAACAAATAAGGTAAGAAAATGGGTAAGAAATGACTTGTACCGTTTTGAGTTCATGGAGGTGTTTTTTTAGTTCATGGATATGCTATATTAAGTTAATGGAAGTGCTGACTGGAAAAAATGTGAACGTACCCGTTCCTTTTCTTTTACGTTGATTACAGCTTCCATTCTGTTAGGCTTAGATTCTATGAGATTTTTGGTAGAAAGTAATTTTATTCATGAAGTTTGTATGGATTTGTCACTACAGGAATGACAGGCACCGTGATACTTTTGCCCCTGTTTTTTTTTGACCCAGACATCTTTCTGATCCTCTAAATGGGCGAATGGGAACCTCATCACAAAAAATGACCTATTTCACCTAGGGCAACCCATTTCTACATTTTTCTGAAATAAAAGTGGTCTATGACGAATATTCTTTTAGGACGGAAGAAGTTGCTTTGCAGTTCTCGTAAAATTGATACTCTTTTTGAAAAGCCTTCGCTTCTCCGTGCGAGACGAGGCGATCACTCAAGCTTCCTCTCCCTCCTCGGCAAGCTACGGACTTGTGGTCTTGTGATTCTTCAGTCGAGGCCTAACTAAACCCCCATCATGGCGTTCATTAAGTACTTTTGGACGTCTGAGTGACTTTTTCACCTTAGAATTACTTGTACTTTTAGCCCTTTCCAAAATTATCGAAACAGTGGATCTTGATGCCAATTTCGTTTGGTATCTCTTTGGATGTCAACACGTTGACTCCGATTCTCCACACAGGCAAAATTACATACCGACAAATATCTGTACTGTGAAGTTAAAAATGAAGGATTTTTGTTTCACAAATCTGGTTACTATATTAATTTTCTTTTTAATCAGAACTAGCTTATTCGATTAATGAACACAAATTTGAAGAAAACTCGAAAATTTGTATTTGGACATGATAGCGCTTTGATTACATTAAGTTTGGTTAGATGATCGCGTGTACCTTATATGACCCATTTCGGAGTCGATGTGTTAAACTCTTTTTTAGTTGGAAAATTATTCAAGGTCTTAATTGATTTCGCCATGAATGTCCATGATAATCTGTTGAAGGTCGGTACCTTGTTAGAAAGTCCAACTCTGAGCGCTTCTACTGCGAGCGAGTGAGGTAACTTCAAGCGCAAAACAATACCAATATTTTCGGTGACTCGTAGTAAATTTAGTTATAACTTTATATTTCAAAGCCATGAGTACAAATATATCACGACGGGAAGCAACAGTAAGCTTTGAAACAATCAACGACGATAAATATTAAGACGAGGAGCGCCAGCAATTGTGAAGACAAAGAGCAACAGCAAATATCCAGACAAAAACCTCGAGTAAATATTAGGATAAGGAGATAAGTAAATATTAAGATGAGAAGCACCAGCAAATATGAAGGCAAAAAGCCCCAGCAAATATTAACACATGGAACAAACGTAAATATTAAAAGGATTAGCATCAGGAAATGCTAAAATAAGAAGGACAGTAAATATTAAGATGAGGCAAACTAACTAATGCTAAGACAAGCAGCACCATTAGATATTGAGACGAAGAGCACTAGAAAATGTTCAGACTTGGATCACTAGCAGATACACATCGGAGAAATTAAAGCCCAGGGCTGTATAATACTCTTAAATTATTCTTCTCTAATATGAAAAACAATAATAGGTCTTTATCATTATCATTCAGGCCCGGGAAACCTTATTATCGATAACATTCCCAGTCTTTACTTAATTTAGATATTTTTTCTCTAGCCTGAAAATCTTCGTTACGCTCACGGTATTGGATCGAGTCGATGTCAGTCACTACCGGAATAAAAATATGACATCATTGTCTCGTGCTAAAAATGATAGCGCATAAATACATCCATACTTGGCCTTTATTATATTAAAATACGAAGGTACTCTTTCGATATTTGTGATTTAGGAAGAGTTATCTATGTCGCGTAGAGGGGCAGTGATAGCCACGTGCTCCGGCAGATTGTTATCTTCTGATAGTGTCAAGACATTCCTTCCCTCTGCTACCGTCACAGAGTCGTCTCTGTCAACCAGACGGAGCTTGACGGGTACAGAGAAGCGACGTCTTTTCTTCAGCTACGAAGAATAACAGCAGCTCAGAGCCCCAAGCCCAGAAGGAATTGTAGTACGGCGACCCTTTGCAAGCACCAGCAAAAAATTATCTGAATCACAACAGCTCATCACAACACAAGCTCATCACAACTCATCAAGAACATAGAATGCAGGAGAATTGAAGATTCAATAAGCGAAGGTTTCCACGTGACTTCATTCGCATGCGCTGTGGAACTCGTAAGAAGTCGCTCCTGTGCTCCACAGCTCTGGCAAAAGAGAGATCTGGGAGGTCAGGGATCAGACCATCATCAGGACTCTGAGTGAACTCTACTCGCCTGGCTACCTTTGAGAGTGAAAATTTCAAGCAACTTGCCGAGAGTGCGGCGGTGTGATCGAATGGGACAGTTTTTGTAAAGTCAAAGTTTATTACGAAAAATAAATACTGTGTACGTGAAAAAAATAGGACTTGAGGTTGAAAAAGTAGATTATTTCCAATGAATGTTAGGAGTGAAATTCCAGCAGCAAGTCTCGTTGAACCACTTCATCAAACCTAAGACAGTTCGAATTAGTTACGTACTATAAACTGTTCGTATAATTTCGTTAACGTTTCTCATGCTAAGCCACAATGGAAACAAGAAGCACAGCTGAGCGGGAGCGCATGAGAAGCATAAAACTTTACGACCGCGCCATCTGATGTCCACCTACTCGAAGTTTCGATAAGAAAGCACGGAACATATTTACTTTTTCAAGCAAATCTTAAAACCTTCAATTATGTGCTATTCTGAAAAATGTGCTCTTTCTTGGAAAAATAACATGAAATAAGTATATGGAAGGGAGAAGATCAAATGACAAGTGCTCATACATCAAAGTGAATCGGAAAGTTTAATTTGAGCAATATTTTCGTAGCACAACATTTAAAATATTTCGGTAAACTTTGAAAATTGGATTTCAATTTTCTGATTTTGACTGATGTCAATGCTACATGTTGCTGTTGAAAAAAAAGATAAAGGAAAATGTACAACGGATAAAGCATGGGTTATTTTTGCGCTTTATACAATATTTCAAATGCAATATTTCTCAATGAAGTGCATTTAACATTATTCTACTATTAACTCCCCTCCGGCACTACTGAGACGCATCTTCAACTGCGAGGCTTCCAACAACAACAATCTGGAACTCAAAAGGTAATCGAGTCCAACAGCCATGGACGCCAACCACATCCCCTCGCTAGGCAGGGCTCGGATAGCCATCCCTGGGAGCTATGCCGACTTGTGGGATCATGGCTCACGAAGTGAAGACATGGTTTGCAACAGCACCTGCTGCCATTTCTCGACTGGTGATGACTTCTGCTCAATAGATAACAATTTTACGGACTATTACAACATAACGCCGGTCTCAACTTTAGAGTTAACTGTTCGCTACCTGTACGCGGTGCCAGTGACTATAATTGGGGTGCTTGGCAACTTAATCATAATATCCATCCTGTGGTACAATCCCCTTCTGCTGAAAGCATCTGTGAATAATTTCATATTGAATATGAGCATAGCTGACTTGATCTTGGCCACCTCAGGACCGATACCCTTCACAATTCGAGACACGAACACATTCTGGGTCCTCAGCCCAGCCTGGTGCCATCTTGAAGGATACATACAAGGTGAGGAAGTGCTTCTTTGTAATATATCATTAGTTTCAACACACAACTCCATATATATAATCGCGCGATTGGTTTCATGTGATCCTCATGGTATAAGCTTCAAAAGATTGGTCACGGGTTAATTCCCTCGCAACTCTGACGGATTGGAACTGCATAACTTACCAACGGAAGAATACTTTCGAGTTAACAGTCAGGTCCTTTAGACAAACAATTTTCGAAGCAAGATCGTGTCTTTATATGAAAAATCTGTTGAAAGTACGAACTAGTCGCTCTGTAAGAATCGGCCTAATTTTATCTCTACGAAACGGATGCAGGGAACCCACTTCAGTTTTTTCAGTTTCTTTTTCTTACTGTATGTATTATTGTACGTATTCAGCTGATCGGTTGTGACTTTTATTGTAGGTGGGAATAGTTGTCACACGAATAAAAATAAATTTTGAGGTATATGTAAAGTCCATTGTTTCCAGCTGGTCATTGAACATACGCCTTTTAAAATCCTGGTAGAGCAAGTGTCAATAAGAAAGTTAGGGTCGAGGACGTTTACCAGGCGTTCTACTGCTTGTGCTGCGTGTGAGGCGCTCTACTGGCAGTCGGAGCCTCAACAATATCGCAGTGAGGGATCGCCAAAATAAAAATAACAATGAACTTCAAGATCGGATGAGATTTAGAATTGAAGTTCTTTTTCTGCGTCGCTCTGTACTTGCTGTGAATCAGTTGCAGTGGCACATGCACTTGTTGAATTTTATCTAGTCTTAAAGTGGTACAAATACATATATGTACAAGCGTGCAGGGCAGAATTCCTTCTCCTTTACAAAAATATATTTCATCAAGTCAAAACGATTAAAATTTGAGCATTTGAACGCGTAGTTTTTTCATCAATTGTTTTATTTCACAGGCTCTATATCGTCAGATGCTGAAAGCTTCTGCGTAACTCTGTGGAATTGAACTCACCATCTTTGTACATGGGCACCATACAAATTTATTTTCCACAGCTGAAACTTACCAGCCGGGAAAGTTTTGATAAGCAACCTGTTCTTCAGAGAGCACTAACAACACTAATATTGCAGTCGATATTTTCCTAAGTTTTTCCGGACAGAAATGGTCCTGCTTGTGAGCGTGAGCTCGCTGACGGTGATCAGCGTGGACAGGATGTGGGGGATAGTCCGGCCATTCCACCGCCACATCACCATTTGTGTAACGAGGATCATCATTGTCGGCATATGGATATTCAGCAGTCTGATCGCGGTGCCCTTTGCCATCTACAGGAAGTATACGGTGAGTTCTGCTGCTACTTTAAGCGGGAACGAAGTCAAACGAGTGTTGGAAGGTTACCTTATCGTCGGGGAGACGATACGTGAAACGCTGCGGAACTGAATCAGTTGGGGTCAGATGTAAAGTCACTTCAGCGCGGCCGTATTTAGTGTTGTTCAAATGTGTTTTGTGTTCGTCTTCGCGGCTTACGCGTAAAGCGCTAGATAAAAATAGCAGCTTTCTTTACGAGAAAATGTCACTAGATTTTGCTAGACTGAAAAGTTCGCTACAAATCATTGGATAAAATAAAACGAGTTATTTATTATTTCCGCCAAACAGTTGGGGTACTTAAATTAAACTGTTACCTTATTCAATCAACTATTGAATTTCATTTAAAAATTGAATGATTTCTAGCCGTGATTTATTCAAAACTTTGAAAATCGTGATATTTGAACAACCATTTATTTTTTATGAGACACTTATAGTAAGATTATAACGAAAAATTAGTCCCTGCAGGTATAAAAAGAAGACAAATAACATAATTTTTAGTTTTGCCTTTGTCCTAAACAATTGACAGCATTGATATTGTG
>VOMN01003454.1:0-12613 GCA_014899125.1 Orchestia grillus
CAGAAATGTACAATATTTGATGAACAATGAGCAAGATCCAAAATTTTTTAATATCAATAGTTTTTGAGTTATAGTTATTTTAAATTGGGACAACTTTTTTCGAGACACCCTGTATACATCTTCACGACTTAATTTTCAATACTGATAATTTGGATTACTCTCTCTTAAAAGGCAAATTGTAGCCGCTCAACTGTTGTCCATAAATTTTTTTGTTTGATTTTTCCATTTTGGGGGGAGGGGGGTTTCAAAAGTTGACATTTTTCTGTGTCACCCTGTGATAGTCAACTAAAAAGAAAACCATGCTAGAGAGCAGGCTCTGGTGCTCTTCGGTGTATCAATGGCATCGTGATTATGCACACAGAGTTCAAAGCTTGAGTTCCGTGTTTTCTAAATTAGTGAATGTATGACCCAATGTTTCGGAAACGTAGAGCCGATATTTTTGAACACAAATTATGTCTCAAACCTGTTGACCGTGCATAGAAAAAATATATTGGTATTTCAGATGGCAAATAAAGTATATCAGATAACAAATAAAAGGGTTTCAGATAGTCGATACAGCTTAACAGATGGTAAAAAATTGCATGTCGGTTGGCAGAACTTGTCTCAGTTCAGATGATAAATGGTATCATAGCAGCCAGCATAGACCATTATTTAGGATAATAAATACTAGCCCATTAGAGGTTAGATATAACAGCATCATGTCAGAGGTAGATGGGTAGATGGTTACACAACAGGGGGGAAACAGCATCATGTCACAGGTAGATGGTGACACAACAGGTGGGAAACAGCATCATCTCAGATGAAGACTTGAACATCAGCTGCAGGGGAACTGGTCAGAAATTTCAATGCTAGTTTAACTTTCACTTCGCAGCTATCACATTTCACGATTGTGCCAAAACTGTCCATTGTAATTTTCTTATCCAGAATTATACAAAAAATAAATTAAATCAGTCACGAATATAATTAATGACAAAAAGTACACCCATTCTAAAAATCGTAAATGAATTTTCCATTCAACTGCTGCTGTTTCTTATTTTCAACAAGCAGCAAGCAAGAGAGTGCTATAAAATCTCTGCATTGATTTTGTATTATTTTCGTGAAGGGAAGTAAGTTTTCATACTAGCAAGATTTTTAGAAAGCTGAGCATGATGCTCATGAATATTTCACTAAAGTGAAGTAGCCTTCAAATAATAACACGGCAAACAAACATAAATACGATCTAGCGACAAATGCCCTGTCGTGGCTCTCAGGAGAAACAAACTCCAGAGACTCCCCTGTCTCGACAGCCCTCCATAGCAACACGTGTTGCCTAAAGCCAGTAAAATTGAATGACATAAACACATTACGTACGAAAATTATGCACAATTGCAACCAGTTTGAGAATCCGAAATTACTAAGACCAACTGATGACGTTAACTTAATTTTAAAAATTAGAAGTTTTGCTAAGTATGGGGTGCAATTGTTTCATTTGAAGGTTTAATGTACTTTTCGACCACTGCTACAGACTGTCGTGAAATAGCAAAAATGCGATCATTTTCCGTTCAAAATATTACGGCCGTTAAAATTTTTTTAAGGAGTAATTGGTCGAAAAATCTTGAGGTTGAATCCATTTCATTTGGAGGTATCTTTAATTCATTTATTCCACTGAATACGTTTGAAGCGAAACCTTCCTACGAATTAATCTTGGGGAATTGGAGAAGCAACTCCTCGTTCTCATTAGAGATTTCAATTAAAGTCCTAATCAAGAAGAGGCGGAACTCGCTGGCTCGGAGCAGAGGACGAGCTAGAGCTGACGAGCGTGCACAGGCCTGAGAAGGTCCGCCGATCAGTCGTCCCAAGTAACCCCGATTTAAGCGTGAAAAGAAACCCCGATTTGAACGGGGGTAAGCAGCAGCATTTGGGCAGGAAGAAATGGTGCATCCATCATTGGATAAACTAAATGACAGCTGGCTCATAAATTTATTCAAACAACATCAATAGGAAAATGATGCGGAATAACACTCGTAAGGAATGCTGTAGCGGGTGTGGTAGTAACCTCTTAATCTGCTTTTTTCACCAATCCAACAAATAAATTTTATGCATTCATTTCGGCTGCTTGAGCAATCTTATCCAGTTCAAGAGTTGCACAGGACTTGTAGTTTTGATCCTAAGCTTCCGTTTGTAGTTCTCGCACCATTTATATAAGAATTCCATTGATGATATCTGAGTGTCTCTCCTTTGCATTTGAGTTACATGGTTGACGAAAAAAAAGACTCGACAAACACTTCGAATTTCCTAATGGACATGTGTGACAATTGAGTTTGCTTTTTATTAGCATCCCGATGGTACAGGAGTAATATTCTCTGTATAAGGTCAAATTTATCAGGGAACATTTTAGAGAACAAAATCTTAGAGAACACCTATTCATAAAAGTTTAACGGCATAGCTCAAGTTGTGAGCTTTAGTGCAGTTAGTTCGCTCAAGTGACTGAAGAAAAACTAACGAGCTCATCACGAAATTCTAAAAATATTCAACCGTGTATAAAAAACAGCTTTCAAAACGTATTCCTAACATTCAAAATTCGTGAAAAGTTGTTCGAGGAGAATTTCGTATAAGCCCTAGTAGAAAATTTCTTAATACCAGAAATAATTCGGTCATTGACCAACGGCTGAACTGTTTCAGTGATAGTACAGGCGAACCCAAAAGCTCGTGCGTCGGGAAATGTTGATGTTCTGGTTGTAGGCCTCCCGAGGTGAGGGGGCCTGGGCTGCTAGGGGAAATTTTTGCAATCGTTGCAAAATTGTTGTAACAATTGCAAACAGCTTTTGATTTTGAAGGATTGAACAACAATTCCAGGAATTGTTGTTCAGGCCTTCATGACCCTGAAAATGAAAAAAACACGCTTCCCATGTCCGAAGATATGTTGGGTATCAAGTAGGTACTTAGTGAGAATAAATTAATAGAAAAATTTAACAGAAAACGTTCTCATCAAAAGCCTCGGGATGTATATTTGAAAGCATAATAACGCATAAAAGCGTCGTGATGTGCGTGCGTCGATTTGGAAGAAAATTCTCTTTCGACCCTTCTCATACCGAAGAAAATCCTCGAACAATATATTTGGAAAACGAGAAAAGATAGCGGTGAGGTGAAGTAGAACTATCTTTGCGGGTTTATTGAGACCAATGCGATGAAAAAGAAATGGCCTTCAAAACAGTGACGGGAACAAGGCTTCTATAATACACAAAAATCCTAGCGCTTCGCACGAAAAACAATTGCAGATATCATGGATAAGGAGAACAGTTCTTTTAACATATTCCTGCGATTACATGGAAACTGAACGTAACTGATTGGGAAGTGGTCACGTCAACATAACTCGGCACAGCTTAACTCTTTGAGACTAGCAAATGGTAATATCTTATTATTAAATAGACATGTTCAGACGCATTAACATACTTGAAAACAAGTAATACTAGAAGTTAAATATTCAAAAGTAGGACGTAGGTATGTAATCTCTTGTTAACTCAGGCCTATAGGCTTACACAATTAAAGTACTTCAACATTGTCTGGAGGTTGGACTACCTAGCGCACGGTCTCGGAGGGTCACCTGGCCGCGGCGCCTGCAGGACGACGGGGCGGCAGCGAAGCCTGGCGCAGGGCACAACGAAATTTAGAATTGCTCTTTCCATTGGAGGATCCATAAGTTGCAGTTGAGTTAGGGTAAACTATGATGAAAAAACATAATGCGAAGTTTTAGAACTTATATCTGTCGCTTTCTGAAAGCTTAAGGTACTCTAGTGTTTCATTTAAATTAACATTGAAAATATTCGTCAGTATCAAAAATGAAGCAATATCTAGACAATCGTGAATTCAGTCAGATGACTAATTCATAACTCTGTAATTTTGAAATGTTTCTATATTTTTAAGAACCTTTATCATTAAGCGATTCGTAATTTTTTTCACAATTTAAAATAACGATCATACATCTTCATGCATGGTGTTATGATCCTTCAACATCATTTTTGCCATGACCCAACTATCAAGAAGACGAAAGAAAACGAAAGATACACGCACGTTACGGCATTAAAATAGTCCCTGATGAAGACTGCATACAAGATGTTAATTGAACCTTACGGCGTTTGTACATTGCCCTTCACTACTTTCAATCAGCCATCTCGACGTACGAGCGTTGGTGTTGTCTGCTGTGGAAACACAATCATAAAACTCTCCGATGCAGATATGGTGTTCTACTCGAGCCAACAAATCAGACATACACGATTATTACACCTGTAGGTATTAAAGTGCAAAGATCGCCACTGATCCACATAACTATGTAGATTACTAAAGCTTTCTGAACGAACAATTCGTTATCATTCAAAATTTCAAAGGTTTGGCCAGTTAAAACTCGATCATTTCTTTTTTCATTACACGGAGAGTCCACAATAAACGTGTCCACTGATTTTAACTATCAATAATATACCACTATGTAATATTGGCCCAGTGCTGCTTGGTTGGTCCGTTCATCGAGCTCTCTGTCACGCTCTTAAGGATTTAGAAGGGGGAAAATTCCAAGGTTTGTATTCCTAATCAGCGAAACTGTCAAAGAAGGCAGTCTGCATCAGCAGTTCTGCAAATAACATTATTTTATGTCAGAATTATGGCAAAAAAAGGTAAGCTTAAAAAATTAATATCATTGTCCCACCATTTTTGGCGGGACGGTCTACTAGTTGTGTATAATACATACGATACCATACGACAGTTTAATTCCGATATATTTCTTCAGCTTCCATCCCTTTAACATTGTATCCCAGATATATATTTTTATTAATGATATTTAAAACGTGTAGACACATTTTTCGCCGACACTTTGTACGTACAATACAAGACGGTTAAAAAACAAATTCAATTCAATATTTCATTTGATTTGAAGCATTTCTTACAACTCGGAGCTGTGCATCCATAATATTTGGTGTCCTGTCCTTTTATCAGCCCTGTGCAAAACATGACAAGGAAAAAAGACGATATTTGAGTGGGCAAAACCCTGAAATGTCGCGGGACGACATCGGCACGCCTCGGTTGGGGGAACGTCGAAACAAATGCAGAATTCATTCTATCGGAGCGATATTTACGTACGGATTAAAAATCTATCGCCGATTTATACACGGATTTGAAAACGCATTAACTGCGTTGCGCTTTGATGCTTCGGATTTACGCTCTCAAAGGAAAAGTTCTGAAAGATTACGCACGAATGCCTGCACTCACTCCCTCTACCGAGAACAAGCCTTTTAATCGTCTTTTCTTTACAATGCAATGTCCAAGTGAATCCTGTAGGATGTAATCCGCAAGTCCAAGTTTTCGAATACATTAATCAGCGAATGAGCTAAATGTTTTTCGATACTGCGAAGTGGTATTATGTACAAAAAGGTCAAAGGTTCCCTTTATTGTTTGTTTTGAGTAAATGGTACTGAGAAACAGCAAAATTAGAAGCCCGGTGATGGGAATAACAGTCAGCCGCATTCGTAGCAAAATGTTAGGTTTAATTAACCCTTTCGATCCGACTAGCTACTCCAGTAGCCACCTCAATTTTTTACGTGTAAATATTTATATACATATATATTGTAACTTAAACTGTAACTAAAATAGTTATACGTAAAAAAGTGAAGTGGCTACTGGAGTAGTCTATTTGACTATTTAACCATAGCGACAACAGCAAGTGAAGGAACAACCGGCACCTGGAACAGCCTCACACCTTCATCTCAGTAACTTCTCTCAGGCAGCGCTGAGACCTTAAATGCCTGCCGGCTACTACAGATGTCATCAGAATATCTCATTAATTATAATACGAAATTTACTAGAGATTGTTGCTATACATTATTTTTGGTAACAAAACATTATTTTAATGAAAAATTCACAAAAAAAGTCTAGTTTAAATTGTCAGACCGAAAGGGGTAAAACTGAATGCAATCATGTGGAAAATGATTCTCAAGTTCTACTGAATGGCGCATAGTTTAATATTTGAATCTTAAATTTTAAGTTGAAATTCCCCTACCTAAATGTGTAAATTTGGTGAGTAAAAAACAAAACCATCAATCGAGTGACTTCAGAGTTAAGTTCTATTTATATCATAAAACAGAACGAAAAAAAGTGTTACTGACATATTCATCTCAAAATTAAGATGGCTCACTTTACAATCGAAGGTCATTGCAATTTTATTGCGCAGATAAAAATTTCTCAGCGGTTTTGGATGATACTGAGGGAAGAGGGCGTCCGACTTGCTCGTGAATTCGTCTTTTTTCGATTAAGGTTTTCTTTAAAGTAAAACAGATGTTTCATGGAATTCATCATTATATTTTAAAATTTCCTACATTACGCCGTTTCAGTGAAGGAAAGGAGGCCGGAGGAGGGAAACTGTTGAAATATTTTTGAAAATTTTCTGCTAGAAATACAAAATCTCCAAAAATGCTGTAGACGATGCCAGTGCAACTCATCGAATTTAATAAAAGATAATTATGTTTCAAACAACCTTCATTTCCCGTTCAAAGTATTGATGAGAGCACCCAATTTTTGAATAAACATGCAAATTAAAAAAATTACCACGCCTGAAAAAAACGCTGAGTTCGATTGTGAAAGCAGTCGACTGTAAAATAACGTTGAATCAAAAGTGATATTCAAAACTGAGAAAAGGAACATCAATGCGATAGCGTGCATTCGCTCCTGCGCAGTCGTAGTCGTGATGTCGAGATCCAGTTTCCAGCGCTTGTAAATGCGTATTTGTATCATAAAAAATGAAAAAAATAGTGTTATTGACCTATTCATCTTGAAGTTAAGATGGCTCGCTTTGCAATTGATGGTCATTCCAAAAATTGGGTCGCACAGAAGAACTTGCTCAAAACAGACGAGACTCGTCGCTTACAAGTCTCTACTTTTCACCATTCTTAAATCCCGTTCATATTTTGTGCTACGGAATACTTATTCATGATTATTGAAGTAGCAGTTAGCTGGCAAGAAACAAAACTCAACGGATAAGTACCTTGATTTTTGTTCCGTTCAATGAACTGTCATCTCATTACTCCTGGTGTTGCAAATCCGTAAGAAATATTCATTTTCTCTGTGAGACTTTGCCTACTGCCTACGCATCATTCATGCATTATATTCATAGCTGGTGCTGTGTTGAGGGGAGGTAAACTTGAATATTCATTCATCTGACAGCAGAAGAAAATTCCAAACATTGAATTTTTTTTTTTCATTACCATGAAAAGAAAAATGATGGCCGAGGAGTGAAAAAAATTAAATTAAACTTCAAAGCCTAAAAATCAACATTGCTTCATTTCTATTTCACAACGCAAGCAAAACCAATTTTCAAACAAGTTTTGAAGATGAGACTTCACTTGCTGGGGGCGTACGACGCTTTAAATAAGTGAAACTGTAAATTTGAATACTCGTTTTCCTAAAATTCCTGCGTCTTAGAACCTAACTTTGTAAGTTAAAATTTATTTTCTAAACTTCGGATTGTAATCGCTCTTTATTCGTTGAAGTGACTTCAGAGACTCACCTATGCATGAACAGAGCGCACAATACACAGTAATTGACGGAAGACACGTTCTTGTGGAATTAAAACGATTTTTTGGGTGTAATTTCACTTACGTTATGAAACACTCCTCGAGTCTCGCGTAAAGAATCAGAATTATCTTCGAGCGTTGCCATATGGACGTAGTATCATACATGTTGGCCTGAAATCACGCGTGGCAGATCATACGATGTTCGTCCGTGCCTGGCCCTGCATATGGACGAGCCTTTGACCTCACCGCCTGGCCTACGAGCCCGACTGCAGTGTGCGTAATGAAAGCTTCCTGAAGGGCCCTCCACATGATCCGTCAGTGTCTGAAAACAGTGTCGAAAGACACCCAGATATTGGCATCTGGCCAATATATCGAAAGTTAACATTCGATGTCCATATTTGGGTATCGTTTGACGCTGTTTTCAGACACTGACCGATCTTGTGAAAGGCCATTAAACAGGATGTGTAGATTATGTGTCGTTATTTGTCCGTTCTTAGTAACAGGCTTCGTAATGTGCACCTGTATTAAGTTATAATTAACTGCACATGCGAGAGTTTACATGCGTGCCTTATAGATTATATGGGAGCCACTGTGTGTAAAAGGCTAAATATCTACTCTTTTATTATATCATTGCCGAACTGGAAGTAAAACAAATAAAATTTAATCAGCATTTAAAATTTAGTCGACATATGAAATTAGGAGTAAAATTTTACGGTAATATAAAATTTCATAAAAATTTGGATACAGCGTGCTGTGACTATCGGCTTCGCTGCTTGTTCGAGTCAAGTTCTACTTGGGCCGCTCATTATTGCGTAGTAATTAAGAAAATAAACCAAGAAGGCTGGTAGAACTCCCTAATAAGGAATATGATCTGCAGCCACGGGGCGACGGGCACGAGAAAAAGTTAGCCGCGCTCGATGAGTCCATCAGGGTGTGAAAAAATCTTCATTGAAGTCAGAGGAATGAAAAATTCACCCACGAGTTCATGTAATAATTCATAAAAGATCATTAACTCATCATAGTGTAATTCATTACACAACACTTTCACAATCGATACGCCTCTCACTTCGTTGAAAAATCAACGCACTGAATTTGAATTTGCATTCGCCAAACTTATGGACGAATTCTGACCCCTATTTTTGGTTCGAAATTGTTCAATGTGAGTGAATACCATTTCAAAATTCCCTCCAATGAACTGTTCAAACAAAATTTTGGAGACAGCACGAAATTTCGTGAAATATTTGTGTGCTAAGCCATAAAATTGCATTTCTTCTCCTGAAAATTAAGTGGAAATTGAGACTCATGAAATATTTTTTTTTCATTTTAATCGGCCAACGTCATGCACGAAAACGCATGGAGAGGAAAATATGTGTAGGAAAACTCCATTCGCTGCTGGAAAATTACTTCATATATTCATTGTAATTAGTGGTCTTCAAATTCACAATACTGAAAAGAGTAGAGGATTGAAATGCTTCAGAATGCAAAAAAAGTTTCACTGAGGCGTTGCTCCAGCCCCGTCACGTACGTTATTAACATTGTCTCAAAAGACCTAACCACAATATCATCCGAGTAGCATCTCTACAAGATATTCTGGTACCGCAAGTTATTTAGAACTAAACTTAGTCTGTATTTTGAATTCAGTAACTGTTTTGAATTTGCCGGTTTTCATATTTGGTCCGTAGAATCAAATTTAGCAAAACTGATGACATCGTGAACAGTGAATATCTTGCTCTGTTGGAGAAAAAAAATTACCCTCATCCTCTAAAACTTTTGATCAAAATCCAAATTGATGAAGTCGAATTTAACCTTTCATCAGTCTCCGAGGTATGTATTGGTCTGGCTGAATTACTGTTAGAGGCAATAAAATCTGTAACCCCAATCTACCCTGAACTACCATATATCGTTTCCTAAGACCAGAAAAAATAATGCTAAAATGTAAATGTTTGCTGAAAAAATTCAAATGGAATTTTTTGCTGAAAAAACACCAGGTATGGATTTTTGGCAGAAAAATGCTGCGGAAGAATTTCTCTGAGGAAATAATACTGCGAAGGGAATTTTTGTAGAAAAATACAGCGAATTTCATTTTTCTATAAATATATTACAAATGAAAATTTTTCAGCAGGTGTGTTCTTGTGACTACACTTTTTTAAACGGTTTTTCTTCTTTCTATCTGTGTGGTATAGGTAGTCGAGGAAATGCTCAGTACAAATACCGGCTTACCAAGTTAAGAATTTCTGACAAAAGCTGAGTAGAACTTTTTTCATCGTTCCTTCTTGAGGCAGCTTAGCCCAAGCCACACTGGAGTGCCGCCTCTTGTGAATGTCGGGCTCATGAAAATCACTCGTAGGGAGGAATTGAACTTGTATCGTCCTGAGCAGCGTATCCGCGCTACCAATTGCGCTGTGGATCGTTACCAGGAGATATTATTTAACCAAAGTGATTGTACGCAGTCGACATATACCATTACTTCTATAAATTACGTGAAACTTTCCTTATAATGTGAGAATAAATTTAATTATGAATTATTTTCAGTTGTTGATGCCCTTTGTTCATGATATTGATAGTTCAACTCTAATAACCTTCCTTAACAAATTTTTGACTCAAATTCAAAATTACAAAACCGCACCAAATGTGACATCTGAAGCTACTATTTCAGAGCGAAACACAATGCAAGCAGTTCATATTTCTAAACTTTTCCTAATTTCAGGACGAGCGGCATCAAATTCCAGTTGTATAAGTGGAGGTTTACCTCACATTATTTAATTCCGCAAGTTTACCGAAAACTGAGCCTTATGATTTTGATATAAAGTCAAATCGCTTCCCGGAAGAACCTGGTCTCCGCAGTCCGTGTTTTATCACCCAGCGCGCGGAAGAAGCCGGCCTCGGCGGTCACGTTCCACCCTCCGAAAGCCTGGGAATGTCCGCAAAATTTCCAAAACTTCTTATTATTCTCGGTCGATGGCTCTTGAATATGACTTGAATCATCGCATTTCGATCGCTGATCGCGGACTGAAGGCGAGTAGAGACCCTGGTTTTTGAATTGCATTTGAGAAGGCGGTCGTGCCTAAGGGCGGCGCTCGGGTGGCGGGAGGCGCACTAGACACTTGCACGTAAGGAGCTTTAGGGATGCTTGAAAGTATCCAAGCGGTTTCAAGAAGCACTTGAAACACACGTCTTGCATATAGCTACTTTCAAAATTCCCGACCAATCCTATTATGGTAAAATTAGAACCTAGCAAAAGCAGATTCATTAAGGTGAGAGTTTTTTTGTTTGAATCTTTGAAGTTGCTGTACGTGCCCAGGGCAATTTTAGACAAAATCCCTTAATGGCTTTTGTGAATACTAATGACAGTGTTCGTGGACACGTGTGTATATTAGTCTCTGACGTAACAATTTATCTTTCAAGCTCAACCCTACAAAGATCCACACTAAAGATAACAGCATTCCTCAAAATAACTTACAAGTAAAATGTAGCGACTAAGAGCAGTTTTACAAATCTCAGATGACATACATAAATCGATATACATAGGTATAATTGGAACTGCAGTCGATTGCTTCGCTACAGGCCTAAACCGCTTGCGATTGCTACCATCAGAACGAATTGGTGAAAGCTTTTTGAAAAATTCGCTTCAAAAAAATGAAAAACCCTTGGCATCATTATAAAAATATTTATTTGCTGTACTCGCTTCAAAATCCCTAATTACTTGCGTCTGGTCGTCCGGTTCCGTAATCGAGCTTCTTCTACGACGTTAACGTATCAGAATTTCAAAGTTGAAATAATTGTATTTTCATTAGTGAATATCTAAGCTCCAATAAATGAAGCCTTTATTTGCGTATTCAATTTTTAATTTTACTGCTGTACTATAAGCATCTTTGCCAACGCTAAGCTTTTTAGTCCTTTTTAGGCAGTTTATTTTTCAAATCTCATAAATTCATATTCTCCAACTACTCATGGATGGGTGTAACAGATTGAACTCGTAATAGCCACAGGAAAAGTACTTTATAAATATGGGCAACAAATTTTCATTACTACTTTTATAATTGTGGCTAAACGAGTGTGCATAAGTTTGAGGGCAAGTAGTGAGTGACCAGAGAATCAGATTCAAAGGGTGGAGAAATTTGTGAAATTTTTCTGCATATACAGCATCAACTGTCTATCACACGTACAAGGTTGTTGTAAATATCTTTCATTTAGATGATAGGGCAAATGAAAGATCTTCTAGGCCAACCGTTGGACTATTAACTTTCTGGATGCGAAGATACGCTTGAGTCGCTTTTAAAGTAAATATTCCATTTTGCCTAACCACATGAGTTGTGTCGTGTTTTTTTCGTCGTGGGTTGCCAAGTTATTGGCAGGAGATGCAAAACCGGTTCCCTTTCAGAAACCGGAAAGAAAGAGAAACCGGTTCTGTTCCAGGCTCTGCGAATAGCGTGCTTGGGCCCACCTACGCGGCACAATCATGTTTCAGCTCACTCAGTGAGTGGACTCGTCTCTTATGTATGATTTCTAGGTTCATACTCTCAGTCAATGGACACCCGAGAAATTATTATTCTTCGCACACAGAGGGCGACTTAACTGTCCAGTGACTGTATAAGTTCCTCTTGTTAGAGAACACTTTACAGACAATTTATCAGGTTACGAATATTTTTTTATTAAATGTCTGCTATACTTTTCCAAACTGATTGATCTATAAACAGGTATTAATTCAGTATCCCATTACTGTTGGCTCGTGTATGAGTTTCTCATACATATCAAAAAAATTAAGTTACGTGTCAAAGTAATACCACCACCGCACTTACGCTAACTAATAAGAACACATTCAAAAATGGAAATGTTAATTTTGTATCCACAAGCAGAGGAGACAGGCTTTGTCTTCGTTTTCTTTTCTTCTTTTCTATCTTTTCAGGGTGAAATCTAATCTACTTAAAGAAGGTCTTAAGAGAGTTAGTTTGCATTCCGTAGCTCACGCTAGTCTCGAGCTGCCAGGGTCCAATCATGATTTATTCGTTCCGTTAGAGTCTTCAAGATAATTTCAGCGGTTGTAAGCCACCAACATAGGCGTCTGGTCGGAGCCTTGT
>VOMN01003460.1:0-14151 GCA_014899125.1 Orchestia grillus
TGAGACTTGCTGTTGGAGAAGCGCTCTACATTCTTCAAGAGCAACTCAAGATCAACCACCAAGCTTTGAGAAGGCTTTGTCCTCACACGTCGACTTTTTTCCTGAGTCAAGCGTCAATTGCATTATATTGTTTGTTTGTATATATGATACGTGTATATTGTACTTGCATAAAATTTTTTCAAAATTTTTAGAACGATCAAATTCACAGGAAATTAATTCTTTTGAGATTCAAAACGTCGAAAATAAAATTTCAACATACCCTTGGGAAATACTATTTTTCGTCTCAACTCTACATTGGTCCTAATAAGGAAAATTGAAAAAAGTTACCGAAAAATTGTGAATAAAGAGTTGTCCTTGATCTTCAACAACACATGCTTAAGAGAGAACTTGTTTCCTACTTATACTTATATACATATATATATATATATATATACATATATAAGCTATGACTGCATTTGGCTTTGTACGAAAAACAAGCTGTAGTTCAATACGTATATACATGGGATAAGACTACATTTAACTTCGCACAAAAAATAAGTATCAGCTTCATGAAATGGCATGACTTGGTACCGCTGGTCCTAATAGGGTTAAAACCCACACCCTAACCAACTAATCTTATACGAGTTTAAGAAGTTTGAAAACCTAGTCTAACAGTTCGCGTCTAAGATTATATACAAGTTTGGCCGCCCAAGCGCAGACATCGCCACCAGATAACTCGCTATAAACGGGGGCGGCGAAAATGATAGACCGACAATGTGTCCTGTATTGGACTAACGGAGCTGGAGAGCGCGTCTCAGAGTCCCTAGAGACCCTCACGAGACCAATCAATGTCTGCGATGATTGCTGTGCCTCAATTGATTATTCTCCATTGCAGAGAGGTGGCAGCTGCCGAGCCTTGAGCTCAGAATGAAATGAATGTGAACAACAACTGAGATTCAACAATAAACTCTCTATTTTAAATGTAAAACGTGGGTCGTGATCATAAAAAAGGATAACGTTTTGCTTTGAGATTCATCTTTTCTATATTGTGCGCGGGCAGTCTTTCATGCTATTTTTAGCATGTGTGATTCTGAACGATTTCAAACATTTTGCCAATCAATTTTAAAATATTTTGGCATTTAGCACCGACGACGGTCTTTCTGCCGTTTTCGAATTACGGTTTAGCGGCTCTAAACACCCATAAGCTTCAATCAATCTTGACGCCACCGATTGAGAATAATTTTTTTGTCTGACAATGAGTAGGTGATGTTAAAAATCATCGTTACATTTCTCGTGGGCAAAATGTTTTCATGAACGCCATTCACTCGAGTTCAAATTGTGATATTTTTGCCCGTTTTTTCCTTAAATTCAAACTGAAATTGCATCTTGAAAGAAAGTGCCATCTCTAACCAAAAGAACTGCTACCAGCTGCTGCTACCAGCTGCTGCTACCTGCATTTGTCCTTCGATACGGCCCATATCAAATCAAGGCATGAACTAATAAAAAATTAAGCAATACCTAACCAAGAACTAGACAAAGCTGGATAAAGCTAATCAAAACCAGGGAACAGCTAATCAAAAATTAGGCAACAGCTAGGGAATCAAAAACTAGGCAACAGCTAGGGAACCAAAAACTAGGCAACAGCCCTAAGAAAACTAAACAATAGCAAGGCAACACATTGGCAACAATTAAAGGAGAAATTGGCAACATTTAACCAACACCTAATTCCACTTCCGCGACCAAGACGGGCCCCTGGGACGAGGAAGCTCATCAAAGCTGCAGCGCTGGCGCCGGGAAAACAAGTGGGGGACGTGCAAGGAGCTCCAACAATATGGTCTCAATTATTATTTTTCTGCCCAGTTATGCAAACGGAGTCGGTCGAGTCACTTGTTTTGATCCAGAAAGAGCTCGTTTTCCCCTATTTTGACGCAAGCCAATAAGTCTGATGTTCAAGAGATTCTGAAGACACGGAACTTGAATGGATCGTTTGCTGGTATTTGTAGTCACCTGTAAGTCACAAAAGCCATTTCTAAAACAAAACCCAGGCGGAAATTTCGAAATAAATTCAGTGTATGTTTTTAGGTTGTTACGGGAGGGTCAATTAAAGATGAAAATAATAATAATAATTATTTGATTTTCTATTACATATCATTAATTAGGATAAAGTTCCCTGTACACGAGGAATTTGTTGGGAAGAGAGTGAAGAGAAGTGGTCATTTAAAACGGACTAAAAAGAACGGTGAATCTATGCACAAGGTGTGTTCCCACACAGAATTCCCTGCACATAGAAACAGAAATTTAAGAATGAAGAGGAAAAGAAGACACAGAAGAAATAGTGAAAAAGATATGAAAATTGAAACCAGCACAGTGGGTACAACAGATAGAAATCTCTAAGGCCTATGTTCGCTTGACTGAAGAAACATAACATGGCCTCGCTGGGGACGCCAGTCCCCATAGAATTCTTCTAGGGCAATAGAATTTCTTGTTCTCGTTGAGCAAACATTTTTTTTTGTTGGAGGTGAAGTTACGAGCGCAATGAAGGATTCCAGCGCCTTCCTGCTCCGCTGGATTTGCCTCAGCGCTTGCGGTGTCAGCACGTGCGGTGTCAGCGCGTGCGTTGTCAGCGCTATAATCTCGAGCACGTCAGCGTGAGGCGACAGCGGCTGACTGCGTGAAATAAGTTTGAAATTTTTAGGTTTTCTGAACCGTTCGGTTCTATGACGCGGACGACTTGGCATATTTTCTTTTTTGACATTATTTATACAGTGAGGCTCGCTGATACAGATGATTGAAAGCCAATTAGGCGCGTAAACCGCCGCGTGAAGCACCTTATGTTGGGGCACCGCTGGCACTGCAAGGCATACTTCTGTGCATGTCCCTACCAACATTTTGGAATCTTTTTACCCTTGCATATAGTAACAAAATAAGTTAGATATATTGATGTCCATGCAATATTTCATTAACAAAAAGTTTATTGTGCGTGTTCTGTATTATTACGTATATGAAATTGAATAAAAATTCCAAAGTACATTAGCTCGTCTTCTTGGGGAACGAAAGGGTTCCAATAGACCCCGGTCTAGAGACGCTGGTCTAGAGACGCTGGTCTAGAGACGCTGGTCTAGGTTTTTGTTTCCCGAATGACGGAAGAAGTTCACGCTCACGATGAATCAAAGAGAATACGAGGTAAAATGACAAAATAAGAAAAGATCGGACAAAAATTGCTAAAAACGACCAGCCAGAACTACAATCGCTTCAGGTACCATTGAGGGCTACTGGACGACAGCCGTGGGGCTTCGATGGGTTGAACTCAAATTTTTTTGCTAACCTTAAAATACAAACGATGAACAAATGGATTGAGTCTAATCCATCTAAACACTACGAGTAAAACTGATCTTTTTAACCACTCTCAGTGCCGTAAAATGATAAATAACATGGCAAAGTAACTGAAGTACACGATAATTGTAAAGTGGGAGGTGAAAACATTCTTAAATACAAATTCAAACTCCTGGTACATCAGCAACCTCCAGCAAGCCAACTTTCCGGCAGTTATTGCATTAAGAAGGGCAACTGCCCTCCTCATAACGTGAGCGGCAGAGGAGCATCGGCACCTCTCTCAACGCCCTTCAAACGATCAGCGAATGATTGAAGACATTATCGGCAGACACCCAAATATGGTCATTGAATGGTAATGTTGCTGGATGGCAAAAGTTCTTTGACATCCAGCATGACTCCAGAATGAAAACACAGTTAGCATTCAATGCACGCATTAGGGTGTCTTCTGACACTGCATACAGACATTGACTGATCGTGTGAAGGGCTCTTTATTAGTCGCCAGCAGCTGCATTTGGTGTCTGGTCGGAATTGTGTCTGCCGTGTTCTCCGGACGCGACAAGTCCGATGTGAGGCGTCTGCTCGTGTTGTTCAGTACGACAACAAAGGACCAGCGGCGTGAAGAACTCTTTTCTCAATTCTGTGACTGGGAAGTGCCGGGCAAATGGGAAGCGTCAAATCAGCGGCTTAAAAGAGGGGCATTTTGATTTTGAATCATCTATAAGTTACCTTTTCCTTGAGGGTTACTTCTGCAGGCTGTACGTGAAAGCATAGGTTTTTCTTCAATTTCTTTATTATTTCGAGGAACTTCATCGCGGCAAAATAATACTGATGTGATCTTTGAAGTGTGCTTCGCATTGAATAACGGTCAAAATGCGAAGATGTTGTTGGACAGAGAGGGAAATCAAATGGAGATAATGTTTTTTAATTTAAACGATGTTTTCTATGAACAGCAACTGAGCGTCCTAGATATGATTACGGCGATCATGTTACAAGAAACACAATATAGCCTAACAAAAATAAGTAAAAAATTAGCCTTTTAACACCATAATCGATGAACGCCATTCCTCGAATTTTTTAATATCCGAAACTGCTAATGAAAGCTCGACGCTGCGAGAAAAAAACGAAGTCGCGTGGGCAAAAACGGCCGAAACAAAGAACAAATGGTCGCCCTATATGAGGTCCTGCACAGGAAATAGGCCAATAAGGAGCTGGCATTCACGTGCGGATTGTGCTAGACTCCCGAGCGATGCAGTCGAGGCGGCCTGGCTCCTGCAGTTCGTTTACAAACAGCGGACTGCAGCTCGCCGCCACCGTCGCGTCAAGACCGACTCCGGCTCCCATCTCTCTTCCCTCCAAAATATTGAGGCCTGCAAGCACAACACGGGGGCGGAAGAACCCCCAAACTGGGAGCGTCGACCCTGAAGAACATCTCTGAGACCGTGGGCAGTTACTTCGCATTTCTATCGACAGCAATGATGAATCCGACAGCGCGGGATTCTTCCCTCTCGTACGGAAAAATGTCGGCACGTAATAGACGAATTTCCTCGCGGACGAGTCATTTTAAGAATACGGTGTACTAACTTACCCGAGGTGAGGTTCTCAGTCATCTCACTCCTAGTAAAAGTAAAATAAACCGAATTTTTTCCCGAAATGCGGGAATTCTGGTGTGGCGCAGTACGCACATGTCTGCTATAAGGTCGTTNATCCACGTTGTAACATCTATGCATACATTCCGAAACCATCGATCACGGTGATATTTTTTTCGAAGTAAACATGGTCTCGATGTTGGGCCGTCGACTTCAAAGAGTTTCGAATTTGTAGTCGTTACGATGAAATTCATCAGCGTCTGCGCTGCAGCAACGAAGGGGGGGAGGGGGAAGGGGCACGAGGATCTCCCTCGAAGGGGGCACCGGGCGTCACGGACCCGCTGCCCTCACAGCCTACGACAGGCGTCGAACTCGTTGTGTTGACGAGGAATATTTTTATTGGAAAATCAAGTGAAGATGACGGTGATAGAAAAGAGGTATTTTTAAAAATGTTGTGTTTTGGACGCTTTGAACACGAGCCTCCTGTTCAACAAGACTATGCACGACACACACACGCACATTTTTTAAAGTAAATTCACGTGAAATATATACAGAAAGTTAAAGGATAAATGCTCGTTAAAACAAAGTATCACGGTAGTAAAAACAATAGCTAAGAAAATAGGTAAACATTGTCAAAAAACTCCTTTTCTTAATTTACGTTCAAATTTTAGGCCCTTGACTTTGAAACAGCTGCGCTGGAGGAGAGAAAGCACGTGTTCACATATACCTTGAACTATACGGGCTCTGGAGCCAAGAAATAAGCTTTTAATAATTATAAGAGGAACTGGAAATTTTGAACTCACATCAAATCGAGCGTGGACTAAGTCCTGCGTGGGAGTCCATAGACCACCTGCTTCTGAACTTGAGGAAATTCTTTTACTTTACTTTTTTAGGTTAGTGAATTGAGATCTGGTGTACAATTCAACTATGGTACAATTAAATTCCTAAACACTAATTACTAAGTGTCGTAATTTTATCAAGCATGAAATAATGTACGACGATAATTTGAAGTCTCTGATTTTAGCGATGCTCTACAACTATTGGTTATAGGGTAAATATTTGGAAATATCCGCTGGAGGTTAAAAAAAGAAGTATTGGTTAATTAATTGCTACGTATAATTGACATTTTGTCTAACGTTCATTATGACTAATTGACGTTTTATCAAATTCAGAGTACGTCTATTGGGAACGTACATTTATTAAGGTTCACGGACATGGACATTATTGGATATGGACTCTAAATTTGGTTCAAGTTATGTGATAAAGATCGTGCGTTACAGGTGTCATGTCAGACACATACTGCATATAAAACTTTCTAAACTTCGTTCGAATGATGCGTCATTCAAAAGATGCTACTTTTTTCGGAAGTCTTCGACTCACACAAGTGGCCCAGCGGTAACTAGCCCTTGCGTTGATGTGTAAATAAGATACCAGGTAATATGGTATCCTGTTCAAATACGGTATCCTAACTAAAAGGGCCGGTAACTTCTTGGCCTCCCAAGCGTGAAAGATTATTCTTAAGCCAACCCGAGCTTAGAATTTGTGATCCTTCGAGAGAGCCGCTAAGTTGTCAATGTGTACACTGAACTTCAGCTAAGAGAGTGTGAGCTTCTTTCCATTACATCCCGTAGCAACATACGTGCGATACACATATACTGGCTAGTAGACACGGCCAGCCAAAAACGGTGGGAAAAATGACGGTAATTTCTTGAGAAGCCCTCTCATTTGCGGTAAATCTGACATAAAACATTGCTATTTGGGGTATCAATGATACGGACTGCTTTCTCTGACAGTCTCGCTGATCAGTTGGAAATACGGAGCCGGGAATTTTCTCCTAAACCCTCAAGAGCATGACAGAGAGACGGACGGATCAACGAATAAACCAACCACTCAACCAACCAAGCAGCACTGGGCTATTATTGTATGTACATATAGTGGGATGAACGTGTTCGTTGATGAATTTTTACTGGATGTTCTTACATGAAAACCTAATGTTCATGACCTGGATGTATGTAGAATAAAACAGCATGAACAAAAAAAATTAAGAGGTAGCTTTAAAATGAAATTAATATAATCAAAATTTCCTTTTCAAAGAAGAATACATATTTTCGCGATTGCCGTTACTGTAGTGCTATGCCAGTGAGGCCATTCCCAGCAGTAATGTTGCACCTCAGCGCAAGAGCTTCTATTGTCCTCCTGCTTTCGCTCCATGAGTGGAGCCAATTCCGGAATTTTGGCTTTTCATGTCGAGCGCAAGAAGCCAACAAACAACAATGGCCTTTTCCTTCAACAAACCTCCTGTAAATGTCCTTCGATCGCGTCATTTCATCATCACCGAACGTGGCTTTGGAGCTGCCAGATGCTGTTTCTTCAAGCGATTTGATACAATTCAAGTCCCCGAGGGTACAAACAATGGCCGTCAAATTGGCACGTCTTACAGGTTGGTTTACAGCGTGCAATGCTGCCTGCGCTCACCAGGCATCGCAGAGAAGCTGTAGGAGTGCAAGGCAACTTGGGTTTTGTTAACTGGCGATGCGCGGCTCTGTGTTATTGCAGCCATTTTCACCACTGCTTTCAGAAGGTAATGCTAAAGTGAACGTCGGAGTCAGGTCACAGACGGTACATTTAACGGTATTAATAAGGATAATATTATAGTATAAAGTTAATACGCATCCTTCTCACGCACAAGGTGTTCATAATGTTGCAAAACAAAATGGAGCTTGGACTGGGCATGGATACTGAGCGAAGAATCGATTGCCTCGTTCAGATGTAATATTACAATGCATATAGTGAATTCCAGTATTTTTCCATTCTACAGAAAGAGTTGAGTCGCTTTTAGAAAAAAGATTATTAAAAAACGAATGCTTTTCTTCTCTTTTTGCTCTCTTTGTCAATTGCAGCATCGACGATAACACCAATGACTGCTACGCCTCAGAAGCTGTTCCGAACTCGAACGCTTCTAACAGCCTCTGTTCGTGTCCCGCACAGAGCAAGCCCTCGTTTCTCCGCGAAAATGGCACAACTGGACAGAGGTATGAAAATGTTGGGCTGGGAAATTTTTGTCGAGTTAAATGTTTGCAGCCTTGCCTCGCTAGAATTAAAAGTAAAGACAAATTCGCTCACTCTTTCTCTACTTAAATCGATCGGCAATTTTTCCTCATTTTATCTTTGATTAGACACTTTTCAAATTTGACGCAGTCATTATACTGTATTTCCGAAATTATCCTCTCATTTACGGACATTTTTTTCAATAGGAATCTAAGTTCAAATTTTGAAAGAAATTCGATAAATTAGGTATGCACTTTTTCGTAGCCGCACATACTATCTTCATTATAAAATAATACACTCTTTTAGCACAATAACCAACGAACGACAAAATATTTTTTTCCAATGTCATGCATCGCTTTTATCTGATACAGTATTTCTTTAAAGAAGACACGGAGACACAGATTGAGCCAGTTGTCTCGAGATAGAATTTTACCGTCTAGATTGAACAAAACTTTTGTCTACTAAATATCTCTCCAGTCGATGAACTCCGCTCGCACAAAGCTCGTTCTGTGAACTTTTATAATAACTGTGTAATTTCCTCAAAAACCAGTAAAAGAATAGATGTTCCAATCGATGAAAGCACTACTGATACTTTTTGGGTTATCCGATTTTGTAACGACAGAAGCTTTGTTCTAATCCAACATTTACGTGTTCGAACACCGAATACAAAAAACACTTTTTTTGAACCCAAATGAGAAAACATACTCTACATTGTCATTACCTTGACCTCGATTTAGCCGTACACTCGCGTTCCAACCCGATGGTTCTCATGAAAAATCCCCGAATGTGACACTGACTTTCAAACTTCCATTTCAAGCTGACTACACGTGCCGTCACCGTCCGTTCTCGAATTTACGTATGACCTTGAAATGCTATGCTAGATTACGTCGCGGAGAATTTAAAACTCGTTCAGACGCACTTTCAAATTGCGAGAGTGTATCTAAGCCCAGGTAGTGTAACGAAGAGGGAAAAATAGGGTGGGAGGGGGGCGAGAGATTAGAGAATCTAGTCATTTCTGTCAAGATTGCATGCGGGGGAGTAACGATCAGGGTATCAGCCGGCACCCTCCACTCGGATAGCGCTCGATACCAGGCGCTGCTCTCGACCTAGCGTCTTAAACACTTGTTGCATGAGCTTAGCGCTGCATAAATTGGTACAGCTAGAGTCTAGAGCTTTTCTTCTTCCTTTACTGCATTGTTTGAAAAGTTTCGCTTTCTCTCTGTGTTACCATTGCAGCCAGGCCTCTTCTTTCTCCTGTCTCACTTGAAAGGTATCTTTCTCCTTCTCCACCAAAATTGCTACTAGACTTCTTTACTACGTTATTTGAAAGGTTATATTTTCCTGCCAAATAGCAGCTAAGCCTCTTCTTCTTTTTCCACTGCGTTATTTGATAGACTGTTTCCTTTCTCTGCTGGCATGGCGGTAAAATCACTTTTACCATTGTTTTCTCCAATTTAATGAAAAAATTTTGTTCCTTCATGTTTTCTGGAGCCTTTTGAGAAGAAAGGTATCTCCTACAACGCACAACTGATCTTCTACATGAAAACCCCTAACGAAGATATGAATTCCTTATTCTACAACTTTTTGAACTTTTTGAGAGGCACCTTCCAAAAATTGAGAAGTTTCCGAGCGGCGACCCTAGAAAAACGGTATCATCCCTGCTACCATGATATTATTAAAGTTAAAGGAAACAAAAGTGTTTGTATCCTCAGATGTCTTCAAAGGACAATACCGCCTTTGAAGACGGCCGTTCCAAGGCGGAGGACGGTTGCTGAGGGCTGGCCTAACACAATTAGGGCCGAGATAGACAGTACATTCACAGCCCGTCACGATCCGGTCCTCTGTGCGTCCAGAACTGCTGATGGCAGCCCACGTCTAACGGCTCAGGATATGAATAATAGAAGGGAAAGAGCGTTGAAAACACTAACAAGAAGTTACACGCGTCTCTCTGAGCGTGATGGCCGCCGAGCTTGAGAAAGCTAGGAACCGACTGACTTTCACGGCCGTGAATGTTGATTGGAAAATCGAAAAGCCAATTTTTGATAAAGGTGGAAGACATTACGCGTCATTTTACAACTACGTTCAGCGATTTGAAAATGGTCGTTTTTTGCTTTCTGCTTCCAATTCACGTGAACGGATTTTTCTTCATATCTATCTTAATGATATTTATTTGTTGAAGAGTGCGTGGATAGCCGGCCTAATTGCACGCTGTCTCAAACTTATGTGTTCCTTGCATGCACCATTTACGCTATTATTTTTGTTGTATAATTTTTTCTACTAGATTATTTCATCTCCATGCCCATACGCAGGCTCGTGCATAGTACTACTCTTAGGATAAAGATGAACATTAATTCGTGAATTTAACTTAAACACACTAATAGTTTTTCCTAAATGCTTTTACCAGCACAATTCTATTTGAGTGTCTTGCATGAATAAGGTTATGCCAAAGTGATTAGTTTCATTAGCAAAATTTTCTTAACTGTAAGAGGTGAGTATAAGGAAACTTATCCACAGCAGCATCACGGTTCCCACTACATGGTAGGAACAAGCCATACAACTGGTAGGGTCGACACACCCAGTTCTACTGGTTGTGATAAACAAATCGCTGATCTACTTTGTTCAGAGATTTCCCACAAAGAAATATTAATAACCGCACTAGGTAGGAGCAAGAATTGTTCTAGGCGGGAGCAAGAATTGCTCTAGGTGGGAGCAAGAATTGCTCTAGGTGGGAGCAGGAATTGCTCTAGGTGGCAGCAGGAATTGCTCTAGGTGGCAGCAGGAATTGCTCTAGGTGGCAGCAGGAATTGCTTTAGGTGGCAGTAGGAATTGCTGCTCTAGGTGGGAGTTGGAATGGCACTGAATACTAGGGAACGGCCCCTAACACTGAAGAATGACACCTTACACTGGGGAATGGCACCTAGCACTATGGAATGGCACCTAACACTAGGAAATGGTAACACTAAATTGCTTAACAAAATCAAACTTTCTACATTCACAGCCGCGTTTTGGCTGCTTGGGCATCAGACCTTGGACCGCAAGCTAACGTTGGTTTAATAGTCTTTGAAGGCGTACAATTTCTATGGAACACTGAACTGAGCTTAAAGCTTCGTTTTACGCTGAAGAAGCTGCAGACATTCTATGAAGATATACCATGATTTTTTATGTTCAGCTCAGTTGCATTAAATGTATACGTTAGCGTTGGTTGCATTAAAAATTTAAATATCACAGTTGTAAATATCCATTTCTGTGGACTAGGTTGGCTCGTAATTACTGATAATTACATGCAGTTTGTATCTCAATGAAGCGGATGTATCTTTGAAATATTTTAATTTATCTTATTACTTCACCGATCTCAATCGATATGAATTATATCCATGAACTTCATTGCATTCGTTACACTTTCAATTAAGATTGTTCTTGGGGTTAAATATTCTGTTTTAATTCTATCCTTTATTCAAAGTTTAACACGCGAGTTCTAAAATACATTAGTGCGTCTTATGACACGGCCACTTCAAAATTTCAGTTAGAACGTACTGCGTAAACCAATGCGGTGCGTTATACGAAAACAAGGTCTTTCAAAGTCATTGCACTCTTCCAATGAACTACAGAACAATTTTTGAATTATGCTGTGACCTCAGGAAGATTTCAATAAATTAACAACTGCAGAACATCCATCGCTTCATGAATGTTTATTCCGAGAAAGTATGTAGACGCACATACGTGTCGCGAAGCAATTTTTTGAAAAATTTTCAGACATGTCATTCCCATGTAAGTTGTGCAGGATGAAATCTGCGCCATGATCGCGTTGTTGTTCAAGCGAACCACAGCGCTATGGTTAGCTGCCAGCTTAATCACCAGGCAAGGAATTAATATAACACTTCTTAGCTAGATTTAAACTAAAAAATGAGGCCAAATGAAATCTACATTACGATCGCGTTGTTGTTGAAGCGAACACTACAGCATTATTGCTAGCAGCAACATCACGACGCAAGGAATTACATCGCACTTCTCAGCTGGATTTCCACTAGAGCTCTACAACACTTACTCTTGCGCGAGTGCACTCGGCACCGAGGGCATCCTCCGCTTAGGTGCCTGAGAACACTCCTCAACGATCGACGCTGATTGAAACAACTCGTACGTACGGAGCTGAATGGAACTTTCCGGGCGAGGGTGTCTTTCATTTTTATTAGCTCTCGAATAAGTGTCGTATGGACTAGAAATGATGTTACAGGAATAAGTTCCTTTTTGGATGCAACGGCGCTATAATTATCACTGCGATCTTTGCATCAGAGCTTGAGTAATTCTTTTGAATCCAGGAGTTAGATGACCTGGGAAACCATATTTATAGCCAATTTACCTACAAATTGTCCAGCTAAGCTAACCGTTGGAAGTCTGTACCTTATTTTAAAATGAAACCCGATTAAGGAATTCAGATAAACCTGACGTATTTCATAAATGGAACAGGCTCCCTATTTGTCTCTTCGAAGGCTGACAAGCACTCTATTTTGACAGATGTCTCTGTGAACTTACTCTAAGACTGAGAGTGTGCTTTTACGGCAAACAAATTTCGCAGAATTCATGGGAATAGTAGTAGTGGTAGTAAGGATAGCAGTGCTTCAAGAACTCTGACAATCTCGCACCGAAAGAAGAGACCATTTAGTATGAACTAAGAGGAATCTATGCTCAAGGTGTGTCCCTACACAAGATCCCTTGCGCATAGAAACACCTAGTTAAGAAGGACGGGGAAGAAAAGATAGAGAATAATCAGCGAAGGAAGTATAAAACTGAAAGAAGCAAAGTGAGCACAAAAGATAGAAGTCCCGAAGGTCTATCTATAGCTGAGGTAACCTAACAGTACACCCCTAGGGACGCTAGTCCCCATGGCATTGGATAGATAAATCTAACTAACCCTATTATCTATGGCCTATCCTATGCCCCCTGAGGGGGAATGCATGGGAATCTCAATATTTTTCAATAGAGTCGTTTTGGAAATCATCAACTGTGGAGCATGCGAACGTGTCGCATACGAAGAGAAGCTAGTGAGAAGCACAATTCCGTGTTCTTTAATAATGGCATTCGATGGCTCTAACAAGAAATAGGGTACCCGATTTCTTCCGTTATGAAGATAGTTGATCGCAAATTATTTTTCAGTTTTCAAACCTATGTTCGGATTCATACCTATACGTTCATAAAGGAAGAGACATGTACAGCCGTCCTCCATGGAGTGCTCTACCAATTCCAGAAAGGAGCCGATTTATCTTCCCATTTCCTCTGTCTTTGCTTTTCGTTACAAAATATTTTCTGTGCGATTAGATACTCGCTCTAGTTGATACCTCACTATACGAGAGACGACTGTATACGTAGAGGTCGTTTGCTTGAACCGATTTAGCTCTTTATGCGGGGGACGACTGCAAAGTGGTAGTTCGCTGGAACCGATCCAGCTCTCTATATGGGGGACGACTGTAAAGTGGTAGTTCGCTGGAACCGATCCAGTTCTCTATATGGGGACGACTGTAAAGTGGTAGTTCGCTGGAACCGATCCAGCTCTCTATATGGGAGACGGCTGTAAAGTGGTAGTTCGCTGGAACCGATCCAGTTCTCTATATGGGGGACGACTGCAGTTAACCATCACTGCACGACTTTCGAATGGATTACAACTTCTACAATCCCTTAATCAGTCACTGAATTCTGTCCAATCTCGATCTTTACCTTAATGCGCTTTGTCTCTGATTGTGTTTCAATAGATAAATTTACTCTCAAATCATAATGATACGTTTCATTTTAGTAAAAGCCCTATACAATCTGTATATCAATTAAAATAGTAAATATATTTGTGCATTCGGTTAAGTTTCATTATTTGATCATTATTGCAATATTTAATCAACATTATACAACGTAATGGAACTTTGCTGAACTTAATTAAAAATATTCCTTGATAACGACAGCAAAAACAAAATTTATGGACACGGCCAATCGTCACTCACAGACTACCAATCTTTTTCATTCGAACGAATTCATAAAATCGCGCGAGACTCATTCCTGAGTTGAGTTCGTTTTCGAAGACTCGCCTTCTATTTGCCAAAGTTCAGGCATTTATGGCCAATTGGACGCGCTGAAAAGTTTTCTTCAATCGCATTTATGGTTGAAGTTGAACGGTCGGGGTTTTCATGATACACGGGGTTAAAAATCCCAGGAAGATATGTCT
>VOMN01003467.1:0-19497 GCA_014899125.1 Orchestia grillus
GATCAGCGCCCTGAACAGCGAAAGCATCGGTTTCGATTCTAGTGTCGTGAAGACTCGCAAGATTCAGGCAATTTGGCGTTGGCATTTTTTGACTGTTAGGTCGATATGTTCTCGGAAACTCTTTGACTTTGACTGATCCGCAGTGAAAAAACTAACTTTTCATAATTGGACTTTTGGAATGTGTGATTGATTTCAGAAATGAACCAGTGAATAGCGTTTTTGCGATTTCTGACGGTTCCTGGCTTCCTCTTTAGTGCTGCATTTGTGAATGCGACTCTAAACTTCTTTCATTTTGCTATCCGCCTGAGGATGATATTTGGCACATTGAAACATCGCATGTTATAATTAGACAAATAATCGTTTTCTTAAACTGATTGGTAAACTATGTGAGATTTTTAACACGCAATGAACAAGAGCAGTTCCGCAAGTGTGGAGTTGAAGTGCAGTGCAATCATTTTGTGTTGATCTCAAAATTAAGTGTCATGAACTGGTGATAGTAATTACACATTACAAAAGGCCACTTGAGCTAAACGTGGCAAAATACCATGCACATATCAATCCTAGACGCACATGTGCGTCAAGGGGCACGTGGACACACACGTGCGTCAAGTGGAAGCGAATGTGTTTAACTCATTAAAATAAACGTAAACAACAATAGTTCGAAAACAAAAAACAAGCGCCGCCAGCAGACGACACCGCTGCAAGACCGTCAGGGCTGCAGCAACAGCAGAACCGAGCGGCCCTTTAGTGATGCTAAACCATAAAATAAATTGGGCTTGGCTAATAATTCTTACTTGAATCGCGCTACCGGGACTCCTGAAGTGCTGATCAAATATTGCTCCTACGGCTGCTTCAGGTCGAGGTTGCAGGGCTGAAGTTAATGTGAATGGGAGAGTTACTCTGACCCTAATGCACGGTGCGTTCTTCTGCGCTCTCCTGTTCCTCGGACAATTACACTGCGGTCTCCTGTGTGCAGCACACCTTCCTGCACGCTATTGCAACCCCTGAAATCAGGTAGAGATACCTTCATTGACATACTCCTGCAATAACAGGTTGTTCTTCCCTCATACACGTCTAAAAAATCTGCTTCTGTTGAAACGCGCTCACGATGTGCCGATCGGCTGTATAAACTGAGGCGATACACCAACCTTCATTGATCAACTTCTGCTGTGATATTGGTCGTGGATCTACGCAAATTGTACCTCAGCACTCGTTGTGAGGACGATGCCCCATCTGTTCAGATTTCCCTCTTACCACTTTAGCATCAGCTCGCCAAACATTGCTTTTCATTTACAGAGAGTATGACCTGTTAACTGTTAACATGATGCACCCTTTCCTAATGAAAATCTGTTTTTGAAAAACACTTCTCAATTATATCGTATTCGGAATTCCTTTGGCAATAGATCTCTAGAATGATGAAGTTCGACGACATAAATACAAAGCCGGTCGAATAAAATTTATGAACTACACATGTTGTACTTTCCCGATTTCAATTCTGTGATCTCACTTGACTGTAGCGCTGGTATTCAGCAGTCCTAAACGGAAGACGTTCCACTTGTAAGCTCTTTCGATTATGAGCTCTTTCTTGCTCGTCTTTGTGAAAAGTTGTCTTCAAAAATGCAGCCTTTTCACAGCGCACCCTTCCACATGCAGTGTCTGGACATTAGTACTTGCAGAACTCCATTTTTGATGTTTTTTTCAAATTTCAAGCTCTGATTTAAGATAACGAGATCAGGTTGTTCAGAGGACATATTTTTACCAGATTATTTAAACAGAACAGAGCAAAATTTATTGATAGTCGGGTAATCAACTAAACAAAACATGTATTGGGCAAAAGTATTTAGCCAAGATTAATAACTTGTTAAGTCCTTGTGATTTTATGGCACAATTTGAGTATCATGATTGAAAAACTTTTTGAAAGTCTTTCAGAAACTACCAAAACCACATGTATTGTAAACAAACTAACAACGACACAATCATTACCTCTCAGGATTGTGTTGAAGATAGATGCTCAGGGAAAACAATGCCGAAAGTCAAAGAAATACCCGAAGCAATTCGAATGAATAATTGGACTTTTTAATGGAGAACTAACCTAAAAGCAAATTGATGAAAGTGTTACGGTTCCATACTCAACTGTAGGGGCTATAGTTCGGACGCATCGAGATACTGGGGTAATCTCCAATCTGCCGAGAGTCGGAGCTCCTCGCCAGATCACGGACAGCTCTCGACGCTCTATGCTGCAGTACAGTAGATGGCGTATGAGCCCATGACAGGCCGCACATAACAACAAAAAGAACTGGAGTTACAAGGATTTCTCGTCAGTTAAGAAATGGTTGCCAGAGAAGTGCATCAAGTGGTCTACATGCCTTCACTTCTCTTCTTACGGCAAAACATGTGAACAATCATTTGACGTTTACGAAAGACTTTCTCGGAAAAGGAGTTGAGTTTTGGGAACGGGTTGAGCGGTTGGATGAAAGTAAATTTGAACATTTTCGTCGAAAGGACGCTCATCACGTTTGGAGGAAAACACGAACTGTCTATGATCCCAAGAACATCATCCGTACCGTGAACTATGGGAGGGGGCAGCGTCATGGTGTGGGGTTGTCTTACTGTCCATAGCGTAAAAGAACGCCACATCATTGATGGAAAAATAAAGAGCTCCAGATCAAGGCAGGCACTGGAGCAGAAGCTGCTTCTAAGCGCAAGAAACCTTTACGGTCGGCGCAGCTGGACCTTTCAACAAGACAATAACCCCAAGCATGAAGGAAAATTGATAAAATAATGGCTTGCAAATAAGAAAATAATCTTCCATGGCCTGGTCCATCATCTGACTTCAATCCCATTGAAAATTTGTCGCGGATATTCAAAACTGCTGTCTATAGAAGGAGTTCAGAAAAGCTTGCTGATTTGAGGCTCATCTTCATGGAAGAATGGACGAGATACCTCAAACTGATTATTAAAAGTTAGTTTCCAGTTTCGATAATTGTCGCCATGTTGTTATTTCAAATAAAGGTTACGCCACTAAATACTAAAGATTTTATTTTTGGTCAAATGCTTTCGGCCCTTCCATTTTTTGCATACCTAATTTTCTGGTTGTCAATAAATTTTATTCTGCCTAATAGTCCGGTAAGCATATGTTCTCTGAACCACCTGCACTTTTTACCCCAAACCAAAATTTAAAATTTTCAAACACATCAAAATGATGGTGGGTAAATACTTATGCCCAGGCACCGTAAATTAGAAAATACTCGTTTTCCGTACCGTGTAAATTGGCATATTCTGCCGATCCAAGGAGGTGACTGATTACGGTAAGCTGAATTCAAAATCGAGTGGTTTTCCACGTCCCTCGCATACGACCATCTCGGTATGCACGTTTCAACGCACGGACCTGTGCCGCAGTTGCAGGGCAATTTCTGACGACGAAGTGGTAAGACGGGTAAGACGAAGTGGTAAGACGGGTAAGACGAAGTGGTAAGACTACAAGGTAAGGCGGCCGCGGTGGCGAAAGCACACCGCATGAGGGCGTAATGCACAACAGGAATGGCCTCGAGAGGAAATTCCCAGGGTCCTAATTTCCACAAATGAAAAAAATGAATAATGTATCACATAGATATTGCAACAGTACTGGCGCTTCCTCACCAATAATTTATAAATTTTGTAAAAGGAGTTGAGAAAATATACCTGCTATTGGGATATACTCATTATAATTCACAACGATAGAAGTACGTCATAAAGAAAGACTACCCCGAGAGTAAGACTACCCTGAGAGTAAGACTACCTCGAGAGTGAGACTACCCCGAGAGTAAGATTGCCCCGAGAGTAAGACTACCTCGAGAGTAAGACTACCTCGAGAGTAAGACTACCCCGAGAGTAAGACTACCCCGAGAGTAAGACTACCCCGAGAGTAAGATTACCCCGAGAGTAAGACTACCCCGAGAGTAAGACTACCCTGAGAGTAAGACTACCCCGAGGGTAAGACTACATTGAGACAAGTATTAGTAGTAGTAGTAGTAGTAGTAGTAATGAAAGCAGAGCTTCAGAAACTCTGCCTCTCTCGCACCGAAAGAGTAGGAACCATTTAGTATGGACTTAGGAAAACGGGGAATCGATGTACTGGGTATGTTCCCACACAAGATCCCCTCCGCATAGAAACAGTAAGTTAAGAAGGAATAGGAAGAAAAGACAAATAAGAAATAGCGAAGAAAGAATGAAAACGGAAAGAAGCAAGGTGGGCACGAAAGTTAGCAATCCCGAAGGCCTATCTATAGCTGAGGTAGCCTAACCTTGAGACAAGTGGTCAGCGAGTCATCACGAGTATTTTACATTTCACCAGTACGTAGTGTGCCGACCTTTGCCACAATGAACAAATTCTGCTTGTATGACTTATACACAGTCGTCTTCCTTCAGAAAATCCACTTCTCCAGGTCTGAGCAGCAGAACGTAACTGATCGCTCTCTCATACCTGCATCCATCAGAGAAATTAGTAGCCGAAGTTCGGCAATCTCGAGGTAATTGAACGGAAACTCGTGCAATGCTCCACTAATCCTACTTAAAAGCGTTCGCCTTCGCCGCGTTACCTTTCTCTTTATTCCTCTAACTTTTGAGGAAGTAATCCTCCCATTAATCTAAATCTCTTTAAATCCTCGCCTGTTTTTCATGATAGCAACTTTAACGGCGGGGTTTCTTTGTTAATCCGCTCACCTCAAAACTCGTGGTTTCGGTCCAGAAAATAACCAGCCGACTCTAAACTTTCCGGGCCCATCGGAATAAATTTTCTTTTTGGAGTAATGAATCCTGGTACGGAGAATGCCCCATCATGGAGGCAAATGCCCGTCCCTTTTTTCAAGATAAATTCTCGACTGCCTCGGTCAGAAATCTCCCATTCGAAAACGCAGACGTCATCCGCCCAGGAAAAAATCTGAAAACTCCAGCGTACGAATGTGGAAGGAAAAACTCCTCTGGATAGAGAAACGAATCGCACTTTTTAGGACTCAATGGTGTTCCATTTCCCAAGTAAGGTGTCTGCATCGATGATATAGCAATTTTCATTCAATAATACAGAAAAGTATATTAAAATAATAGAAAGACACTGGATTTAAGCAGTACAATTTACCGTAGTATGATTCCATCTCGTACAAATATCATGAACCTAAAAACACTTTGAGTTCATAAGCAGCTTTCTCGGCAGGAAGCGTTCTGTAAAGCAGTCGTTGGAACAACGACTACCATCGACGTGACTGCATGACTTGATGAAACCCAAGTCATGGCGAGCTGCATTACGGCATCATAGATGGCAAGCATACATAGTGCAAGCATACATAGTGCAAGCAGCCACATGCAAGCAGCCCCATGCAAGCACACAAGTTATTCAGAGACGTTACGTCTTCTCTGCGGCTTAAATTATTTTTGGTGCTTACGTATTATCGGGAGGACCTTTAAAAAAACCGGAATAACCTAACCTAACCTAACCTAACCTAACCTAACCTAACCTAACCATTACATTTGTAATTCCGGAGGCCAGAACGTCGCAATTGCTTCCAAAAGTGACTCAAAGACTCAAAGTGACTCAAAATATCATGCCAGAAAATGCGCGAGCCAAAGTAGAGCTTCATTTTGTGATTGTTCGGACAGATTCGTTCAGCCGGCAAGATACTTTTCTCCTGAAGGAACACAACAGCCTCTTCCTCAGTGCGCGGTAAATCAAAGATCTTCATACTAACCAACAAACCCTGTGGAAAAAAAAGAAAAAGTAAAAATCAAAAGTCCTCCCGATAATACGTAAGGACCTTATTTTTTCTCCTTCACATCCAAAAAAATTTCAAGTTATGCGCGCATAGCATACAAATTTTTCACCACGGGTAAAAAATTTCCAGACGTACTGTATAATAGCTCTAATTGAAATAGGTGAATTTGGGTGATAAGACTCTACCTTGTTGAAAATATTATTTCCAAGAACATATTTCCTTACATATAAATTCCACCATACGAGAAACAACAGTACCGATTCAATTCCAACTTGTGTGAACGTATTGCAGCAAACAACGTGAAAATTTACTTAAATTTCGCCCAGTCAAATTATCTCCACGCGAAAATATATTTGAAGCCACTCGAGGCCTATGCGACAGGCAAAATCTTCCTACCCTCGCCTGTCTGCAACTGCCTGAAGAAAGAGAAAATTTTGATTAATGCTCACAGAGGAATATTGCAGCGGAAATGAAAGGCAGAAATGGTAGAGGATCGTCTGAAGCGTAACGACGTATGCGAGCAATGTGTTTTTCGTTGGGTTGCTGCGATTTATGCACTGCAACGGCGGCCCTGCAAACCCCCCTGTAATAATTGACGCGTAGAGCTTCCGAGCTCTGGTGTGGGCGAACTGAAACTATATTTCCACTGAAACTGCACACCCGCCACTGTGAGAGTTAATGCAACCGTGAATTTGCTTAATTAAGCGCGTGCTTCGACAAAATTAAAGTGATGAGGTAGAGCTCGTCAGAAAGAAATGAAGATTCATGGGTACAAATGACCTAAAAGAGCGAGCAAAACGTAATAGATTTTAAGTTCGTTATTCAAAATTTCCAAATTTAAGCAGTAGTACAAAAAAAACAGAACTCTGCAGTTTAGAGTTAGATATTTATCCTGAAAATCGTTCCACATTTCAGACCATATGCCATTTTAAATCCTGCTAACAGTTGCTCCAATGTATTTAACGTTTTAATTAAGTAATAAGAGTATTTAGTCACAATGCCTCATAATTTTCTTAGTGATTATGAGGAGCTAATTAAACTCCATAATGCTGGATTGTCCAACAGTGAAATAGGCCGAAGACTCGCATATGATGAAAAAACTGAGCGATTGACTGTCGTAAGGCATCAGGAGACCAGCAGTGTTCGAGACGGTCCAAAATCTGGCCGCCCCAGCGTTACTTCTTACAGGGGAGATCACGCCATAAAAATTCGCAGCCTCTGAAGCATTTGAAACTGCTTCTCAGATTTGAAAAGGGTGGGACCTTGTTTCAAAGTGTTCTGTTTCAACAATTCAGAATAGACTGAACGAATTTAAGTTGAGAGGTTGAATTGCAAGACGCAAACCGTTGATATCGGTAAAAAACGGAAAGCGCCGTAAGGATGTCATCAGATGTCATGAAGCCTTTGGCGCCTAATACTGGCACAGGGTGCTTTTTAGCGATGGAAGCAGGTCCTAGGCAGCGATGGCAGACAACATGTTCGACGAATGAAAGGTGAGGAATTTCATCCCAGGTGTATAGCTACAACACTTCAGGGTGGTGGAGGTTCCGCCGTGGTATGGGGAGTCATCAATGCCAGGGTCCAGGAACTCTGGTTCGATTGCAAATACGATTTAATCCGACTAAATACATTGCCACATTAGCGGTACATTTTCTACATTATTATGATGATAATTTGAAAAAGAATTTCATCTTCATGCAGGATAAGCAAGACAATGCCCCCATACACACAGCGGCCAATGTCAAGAGATTCTTCCGGGAGCATAACATTTCATGGTGGGATTAGCCTGCCAGACCAATTAGATCTCCAGACCTAAATCCAATCGAGAACGTGTGGTACTATATCAAGCAATGCTACGCAAAGATACGATCAATAATCTTGATCAATTTTGGGCTAAACGAAAAGAGAAGTAGGACATCACCTCTAGAGATTACTGTCGGAAATTAATCGAGGCAATGCCGAAAAGATTGCTAGCTGTCAAATCCCAGAAAGGTTATGCTACTAAATATTGATAAGTTTGGCTTGTTTTAAACACCATTTTCTTTTCGAATTTTATTAAAGTTATATTTTTTATAAATGCGGAGTCTCTCTTGGCTTTTTTTTTAACGAAAACACTATCACAATTTCATTGGAAAGTCAGAAATGAAAATGGTAATTGAATGAGTAAATAACGCTGAATCGAATGGTGCATAGTTTAATTAGGTCAGCTTACTTAAAAATTAAGTGTAATTTAAGCATAGGTGAAAAATTGACTCAGTGGAGTTTCTTGACGTTGCCGCTGTATATCGAGTGAAAAATCGTATCGGGTCTGTAGGAGTGAGGATTCCACAACACAGTTGATAAAATGGTTCAAATCCTAAATTTTCGTATCGATGAGTTAGGTAAGAATTGATCATATGCCGAAATTAGTGACCTACATATGGACACTTATCAATGCTCTTTGGTTGCTATCGGAACAGCTCGATAAAATGGAAGCAAGGCCTGAGTGCTGGACAAACTACGGGGTGTACTTACGAGCTCTGCCGGCAGCCTTAAAAATGTACATGAATTTAGTCGCTACCAAGAGCGTATTTGTTTAGGTACTCGTACATGCACCCGATGTGTGTCCTGTTATACGTGTTGGAAAATAGCTTCAATGGAAAAGGCCGTAGACACGAATATTTATACTAGTGTATTTAGCCACTGCTTGTTTATATTTTGAACATACTTCAAAACCATGCTAATGCATTGGTCAGAATTACTTCATAGGCTCGGATCTGTTAAATGTTGTCATCCTTTGATTTACAATAGTTACCCTCGGCATCACCCACGGAATTAACGTCCTTTAGCTCTTCGTAATTTATTTATTCGTTGGATTGTCACGCACGCCGTCATGCTGTGATGTTCAGTCGGTCAACGAAGGGAAGTTAATGTGCAGACATACGCCGCTTGAAGCGCAAATTCATTGATTAGAAGTTTTGAAGAGAACAACCATGCCTTTGTCCTTTAAAGCATATCTTCTTCATCATGCCTTAACAAAATTGGATGCATACTTACGTTTTTCCCATGTAAAATCGTTATGGTATCGAGAGTTTTTTTAAGGATAGGCATACATATACTTATAAATACAGCTTATTGCTCATGAGAGTTTATTTTTCGAGATTCATTGGGAAGCTAGATAAATTCATTTGAGCCAACACGTCTTATTCGATCTACCATTCATTTTCCTCCGCATGAAAGCATTTCAGTACCAACAATTAGTACAAGGACGGTGAGTTACTATCGTAACTGCCCGACATCTTGTCGTTTGCAAGTAGCTCGTGGCATCTAGTTCACAATTTCTCAGCCGTAACAAAAACACTATGAGCTCAAAGAAAATGCTGAAGCACATGTAAAATGCATTAAATTTACTGTGCAGTATGGTGACAGCTCAAACTGGAAACCAGGAGAAACATACGAATCCAAATTTCTTTACAAACGCGATGAAAATGCGGATTCGTTGACAATTTACCCCGTGACAGCTTTAATTAATAATATCGGCTTGTTGGATACACTTCACCGAAGTGTGCGGTGATGAGGGCTGTCATACATCACTGAGCGTGTGCAATTATTCCAAACAGATCACTGCTAGGTGACCAACTAGGTGACTAGCTAGGTGACTGAACCGAAACTATGCCAACCAGGTATCTAAACTGAAACAATTACTCTACAAAGGCAAATAAACATAGACTATGATTCCAACTGAAAGACTCAATGAACCCAGTGATATGGAATAAATAAGACAGCAAAGTTTACATCCGTTTTAAACTGACCTAATACCTGACATACTCGAGTACCTTGGCATTTGTCAAGCAGCAGCGACATGCTCTTCTGCCTGCTCATCCTCCTCAATGGTCCACCGAAACAACACGCTTCACACCTCTCATAACTCAGAATCAATGACATCATTCATGCGGCAGCCCATAATTGCGTCTAATGAATGAGCGACAACCTCTTCACTATCATTCTGGTCATACGCAATCTATCTATGTACCTCCACAGCATCGCGGGCTCTGTGTGTATCTCTTGTGCTGAATGTTAATGCTCAGTTCTCATGGTAGTGGAAGAGTAATGGAGATGTCTTTCTTGGTATAGATGGTGTACTCTGATTGACTTTGGCAATAAAACTAAAAGCTTCTGCAGCTGCGCTTGTACGTGTTCGGTATCACATTAAATGGGAGGTTGATGTTCAACGAGGTCATGTTACTCAGGTCGGTGAAGCACTGCTGATGCTGAGGACGTTCGGGTCCGTGAAGTAAAGTAAAAAATTGAGGCAATGATTCGACACTGAAGTGGAATTCCATGCCTATAATCTGATTTGAACGCTAAATATCATCCGGTAGCGAAAGCAGTCATCCTCCGGGTAACTTGCAATAAATTTATGAATTGAATTGCGATGCACTTATTCTTTGATATTCCTTTCGAACTACCTTATAAAATTAGTTGACTTGGGGTTGGAAAAGCGAACAGTTCGTCTCATTAAATTCAGAACTTTACGCTTTCGAACATTTTCTTACATACTTGTCCATTGCTCCAATTATGGAAAACTCACTCCTTCACCCGCAATTAAAGCATAACATTTTCGATTTCCAGCATGAAGTGACAATACTGTAGATAAGAGCGAGTAGACCCCAAGAACTCAGGTTCCAATGTAGACTAAATCAATTGATTGATAATCTATTGGCTTAACGGATGAAAATATTGTATTAAGCTTGGAATCCATGGTTCAAATTTGCTATTTATTCTGAAACAAAACCGTCCCTAGAACCTAAGTTTCCCGGTGGACCATTTCTGTTGAGCAGTGAAATCTCAAAGTATTTTGATTCAATTACGGTGCTGTGCTCAGGGAACTAAAATGATGAAAATAATCGAGGAAAATTGAATAATTTTAGTCTGAATCCCCTCCCACGTGCGGGCATTACCGCGTTGGTCGTCTTAAGATTAATTCAAGACCTTCGTTTCGCAGAAAGGAGCATTCAATATTGTTTGCCGTTTCGGATATTTTAGATGAGAATTTCGATACGTCTTGAAAGAGCCAAAGCAGCTCAGATTCCATTAACTTACGAGAACAATTAAAATGAAAGTGCGCGGATAATGTTTTGAAGTTGAAGTAATTCTTTCAACTCATATCAAAAGAGCTATCCTTTTCCCTCTACTCAATGACCGTTAATTCTGCTATGAAACTGTAGCACTTTTTCTTGTTTTAGCCGAGCACCTCGGTGCTCACTTCCTTGCGATACAAAGGCCATAAAATTCAGAGAGTTGGAGCTGGGATAAGTCTGCTGGTGTTTTTATTTATCGCCTGACGCTGCAGCAACCATGGTTGCATGCAAAAGGACACGCAGGGACGATGTAGTTCTTTTCCTTGGCCTGAAAAGGCAGATGCATAAATGGTTATATTTAAGTTGTGAACCTAGTTTTTTAACAAATGCACAAACGAACCACATAGAAGAACTAATGCTCATGAAACCTGTAAATTCTGATTGGAATGGAATAAGAGAATGATGCTAAATGTGACAGCTTAAACAGAAAATAGGATGGAATCATTTCATGAACGGAACAAAGCACAATATGTGCCGAGATAATAGTTCACACGATCTTCAACATTACGACTTCTCGTGCACCTGATATTGCAGAGAAATAAAATACTTCCTACTTTTCATAAAGCCAATTTCTTAACCTTCTCAAGACAAACGAAAAGCATTCTTAACGTATCAGTGAACATAGTTTAGTGTTAAATAATTATGGTTTCGTTCGGAGCTATGGTTAATATGCACACAAGTGAATAAAGAAGGACTGTTTACGCTATATTTTATTGATTTCAAAAATAAATTGTTCTTTTAGGGTTAAAGAGGGAACTACCGAGTCAAAACGGAATGACATCAACCGAAAAACTGTAACTTAGCATAAAAACTTGAAGTCATCTTCATACTATATGAATACGAGGTGTATCAGAAAAATTTTGGGACTGATTATTGATGCCATGAATAATTTATTTCGGAACAAAATAGCAAACAACAAACTTCTTTTTCAAAGTAATCCTCCTGGAATCTACCGCACTTTTCAATTCTTCTCCCCTACGTTTACATGCGCTCCTGGATGGATTTTTCTGAGATCCTCCACAGCTCCATAGTCACGGTCTTTTTAATATCGTCCGCGTCTTCAAAAGAGGCCTCCTTGATGACCCCATAGAACTTCGGGAAGAGGAAAAAACCACAAGGAGCCAGGTCGGGTGTGGAGAAAGGCTGCGAGTACGTGCGTTGACATGGTAAAGCAGCCATGACTTGTCCCGTTACAACTCTCTCCTCTTCCAGAGCACCGAACAAAACAAACGCTGCAACACCTCTTTGAAGACGTCTCATTTCCGTACACTTGTTGCAGCAATCCCAGTGCTTCTGACGTAGTTTCCTCCGAACCAATCACAAATTTTAAGTTTGTTTGCTGCTCTGTGCTTATTGCTTGACGATCTACATCACAGAAAAAGTATTTAAAAGCATGTGAGAATAAAGTTGCTGACATCAGAGGAACGGCGGTAGAGAGTTGAGATCAGTTGCATCTTCCATAATGATCACTTCGAAAGGGAAAACACAAAAAAATAATATTTTGTGACACCAGTCATTGATTTCTTCTGGCACACCTCGTATATTGGTACTAATTAAATGAACAAATGTGGCACGATGAATTGGTAGCGATAACAACTAGACTAGAAGATGACTGGTGTTGGATAGTCTCTGTAACTCAGTTTAACGTGTAAAAGTACGATATTTGTTTCCCTCTCATATGCCACGTAAACGCTGTTCAGTCTATTCAGAGAACACAAGTGTGCACATGGAATTCGAATGCATTGAAATCATGATGGCAAAAAAAAATTACGCTGTGCAGAAACGAAAATGTTAACATTTTCACTCCTTTGGGACCGATTGAGCCATGATCAGAAACTGACCTTCTTGATATTAAACTGGACTGCTTTTCATGCATACAAGTGTGACACGTGAATTATGAAGGAGTCTCCTGCAGGATATCATCACTTTGACTTTCTGACTGTCCTGGTTGTCACGAACATTTTTGCGGAGCAAAATAAGAGAACAAAGCTGCAGCTCACATCGTTGCCCGCTTCAAAACAAAGACCTCTTGAACGGTGCTTTTAAGTCTCACCAAGAGCTCATTCGTTGCGATATTATTCTCCACTTGAGGCATTTTTTAGGGAGCGCTTTGAAATATCGCCGCCGGAGCACGAGCTCGGCCGTTTTTTCGGAACTTTGTATTCCCCACGAGGCCGTCAAAACTACAAAATTCTCTAAGGGAAGATTAAGATCCAGACTGCGCTGGCGGAGTGGCTTGTCTCGAGAAGGTCCAATTGCTTTCCTGCTCTCTTTTCTCAGACGAAACGTGGTCCCAAGATTGCAAAAGCGTGAGGGGGACAGATTGGAGAATATACATGGTGACGCAGAGCAAGCTTGAAGTAATGATTGAAAGAAGATCCAGCGAATCTATTTATCTTTTCCTTCATTTCGAAAAACAAGAACGGGGACAGAATATCCCCAAGTTGTGTAAAAAATCTCTTGAAAGTTTCTTCTTACGTTGTATGGGAGTGCGTACCACTTATTAAGAAGATTTCTGAACAAGAGCATTATTGAAAGATTTAGTTCGATTTGAGTTTGAAAGATGAAACATTGGCAGTGTTCCGTTTGAAAAAGAATACTGGCCATTTTTCCGTATGAAGTACGGCGGTGTCTGAGGTATGCAACAATCTGATGGACGGAACATAGAAAATTTCCGACTTTAATACAATTGCAATTGTGTTCGATGTTGACAGCAAACCGTCCGGAATATTGCTGAATGTATTTCTTCCTTAGATATAAAATTCAGCATCTATATTTAATCATAAGGAACGTCAGTATTACCCACCCTTTGAAAATTTTATAACATTAGTTTAAAGCTCCATAGCTACATGATATATAATCCAAAGAGAGGGAGAAGAAGGATCATTTTGGATAGACTTCAGAAAATGTGGAATTTTTGCAAAAGCTTATTCCCACATGGGATGATCTCCTGCGCCTGCGCATAGAGAGCGAGCTAAAAATGACGAGAAAGAAAAGAGATAGCGAAGAAGGTGTAAAATTTAAAAAGCACATAGTAAGTACGAACGATAGAAATCCCCAAGTCCTATCGATAGATTAGGAATCATAAGTGCCCTCCTTAGGGTACCAGTCTCCAAAGCACACGATAAACAAATTTAACTAACCTAACCCGATTTATTGCATTACTTGCTTTTCAGCTTTTGGTCAAAATAAAATTTAAAATTAGCAATTCGAAAGAAAAGACATAGGAGAAAGGAAGCCAAGTACTTTTTTCGAAGAACTTGCCAAGAACAGCAACACTAGACATGTAATTTTGGAGATGGAGGAGAGTTGTAAAGAGTATTCATGCAAATGTTAATTGCAGGTTAGGCTGAGTAAAGTGTATCTAACTGTGGGTTACGAGCACTCTTAAGATTCAAGGCAGAGCTTGGAAAACTATTCTGTCATTTCAGGCCAGAGACTATTTAACATATAAGCTTGTACATAAGAATTTCCCACAATCTGAATTCAAAATTCCATAACTGATAGTTTCACGGCTGTTTATTCAATAGTTGGCCACGAACATGAATTGAATAGTTTTGCCAATGGCGGCATCAAACATCAAGACTTTGCTAAGATAAGAAAGGAGAAGTTACCGGTTTTAATTCTGCTTTGCGGTGTTCATGCATCATGTTTTTGGTTCAGGGGCTGAAAAGCACTCATCGAAGAGGGCAAAAAGATGGACTAGAGAATCTTTATCTGACGACGGAGGACTAACGGTGATGTTGCGGTGTTATTGTTAGGGCTTCTGTTGTACGAAGAATTTCTTAGGGGTCTCGTATACAAAACAGCTCATTCTAAATATGATTATTCAATAACCCACCACGTTGCATTTATTCGACATCCCTTCCCATCATCTCTTTTCGTGGAAAACGGAAACGAAAGGCAAGGTATAAATAATGTGCATGGATCTTTTTTATTAATTTGTCCTTTTTACTATATATCTAAGGATAATTATTATTAAAATATTACTACCTTCTCCTAGTAACTTCTGAAATTCCTATACTTATGAGCATACCGTACCTGAGGACTTTCAGGCCTAAAAGATCCATTCGAACACAGAATTCAAATCCAACACCTTAACTGTGGGATGACACACAGGCGTGCGTCATTCTTTTCAGCGGCGTGACCGCTCGTGGGCGAAGCCGCAGCTGGCGTGATAATGCCTTCGACGAAAACTAGCGAGCGCCTGTTGGCATTTGAGTCTTCGTTCTGGGCTAGGGTGAAAATATTAATATTAAAGAATACTCAAGAAAAGCCGAATGAACGAACTTTACAGCGCGCACAAGCTTCAAGACTACACATAATGATTCATTCAACAAGTTTGTTTTATATTTCTAAAAAGAGGGGCATACATAAACAAGCTCCAATCAATGCAGTACCTCACGATATGGGTGTACCGAGTTGTACTTGTGTGACACAAATAAATTCTAGTGAAAAAAACTCGACAATTCTGGGTTCAAAACAACTGTGTACTTTACGAAGCAATAATGCCGAAATTCTGGTTGGATTATGTGAGGTTGCTACAGTGAGGTTGCTACAGTGAGGTTGCTACAAGGAAATTGCTACAAGGAAATTGCTACAAGGAAATTGCTACAGTGAGGTTGCTACAGTGAGGTTGCTACAGTGAGGTTGCTACAGTGAGGTTACTATAGTGAGGTTACTATAGTGAGGTTACTATAGTGAGATTACTATAGTGAGATTACTCAGAACCTCGTTTGACTGCTCCGTCGCAGCGTGCGTCATGTTTTCGACGCACTCTCCTGACTAACCGAACTCAGCATCTACAATTCAGAGCACGTTGAATCTATTTTTGAGACAGTATATACGTATAGGAGGGTCTAAGAGTCGCTTTACTGGTTTGAATATTTACTAAGCAAAAACTATAACCGATTCAAAGTTCTAGTGAACTGTGAAAGAAGAATACTGGGAGTTTTTGCTTGAAAATAATTTGTTTCAAATGTCTTTCATTATTATTAAGGCACTAACGAACCCTTTGCAGCGTATTTTGAGTCACATTCCTCAGGATATCTGGTAATTTATCTTATTATACCCTTAGACAGTGTTGGGAAAAATTACAGAAACTTTCTTACAATATCTCCGAAGAAAAAATATGAGGGTTAAATCCGGCGATGGAGATGGCCAAAGAATGTCATCAAGTGTGAAATTCTTCACTGCGGGGTGACTTCGGTCGGTGAACCTTTGTCGGTGTCAGATTCCGCGCGTCTGAATTTTGCCACCAAAGCAAGAATACAAGACTTAGATAGATTCTTGCTAAATCTTCTCGTGAAACTCCTCCTTGCCCCAAATAATGATTTATTGTTATGAAAATAATATTCCTCAATGGCTGTCTTTCTCCCTCTGTAAATCAGTAAAATTTATCATTTTTGTACGTTCTTCGATATATCATTGTTTGGATCCATAAGTCTTGTTGTAGTCAGCCTGCATCAAAACCTCCCAGCATTTTTCCTTTAATTGGAATTTACTACAGCTCTGTCGTTTACAGTTTTCAAGTAATGAATGTTCAAAATGGTAAAGTGACTTTTGGACCACCCTATATATGTACATATTTTTACTTAATATTTAGTCTCGAAGATTTTCAGTCTTCCACAATAAATATCTCAAAGCAATTTCGGCTCAAGTTGTCTTATTGACCAAACAAGAGTAGGGTTGGGATATGCAAAGACCCGAGGTGTGATTTGTTCAGAGCGCGAGGCAGCCGTGCACCAGCTAACGGTGTTCTCCATCCTCCATGCCGTTTTCTGCACGACGGAGACTGATGAAGAATTAATAACACGTGTCTCATTTACGTCCGCGTGCTCTTTCAGAAATCTGTTTTACTTGACTTATAATAAATAAATGGAACCCTATTCCACCGTGTTCAACTGTTTACGACTAGGTAAACGAAAAGTGGAATCGATAAAAATTTGAAATTTAAAATCTGATTTTATATTGAGAGATAACTATCGGACTAAATCCTCAGTATATTTAATAAAATAATTAGGCTTGAATGTCAGTCAGTTTACAGCTCTCTATCCACAGGAGATGGGACCAGCCAAAGAGATGAGACCATTTAAAATGTACTATAGAGAATGAAGAATCCACGAAGAAAGTGTGCTCTCACACAGGATCTTTTACACAGAAAAACAGCACGTTAAAAATGAAGAAGAAAAGAAAAGAGATAACGAAGAAGGTATGAAACTGGAAGAAGTAAAGTGGGTCCGAAAGACAGAATTCCCGATGGTAACCAGAGGTAGCTTGATAGTTTTCCCCTTAGTGACAGGAGTCCCCATAGCATACAACTGACAAACTTTACTAACCTAACCCTTATTGCCTATCACATGCCCCCATGAGGGGTTAATAAGCGAACATTTTAAAATTCAATCGGAAATAACTAGTTCCGAAAAGAAGTAAGACAGTGGTGAAAAAGCGGTGACCACAAACAAAATTACCAGCTCAGAGATTGCACCAACTTCCTAAAACTAGGAAACTCTAATCCAACGGTGTGAGTCCGGTTCTAATATTTTTACTATCTCTGTAAGTACGTGAAGTTATTGTAAATTTTGTGATATAAAATTTTATTTTCTGTTGTTCTAATTTTACGAATCTCATTTTCTCTGGCCACTATCTATGCATCGCTTCAACGGCCATAAAAATTTTCTGTTTCACAACGGAGCCGCTTTGTTCGTTGCACTGCTGCTCTCCGCCCTCACTAGTGCCTGCATTCCCTAGCGTAAAGTGCGTCATAAAAATCGAATCTGTCTGAGACATTTGCTGAGTCCAATTCTCACAAAGCACACATCAGAGTCTGCGGATCTTTTGTCTTGAAAATCTGGGATTATAAAACACACGAGCTCGGGATTAGTTCTGGTCAGAAAGACGCAACGGAGCTTATCCAAGTTTGGGTGGGAGTGGTAGGAGACGGGCCTGAATTTTTTGACCTTCTCCAGTTCACGGCGTCAAAGAAGCCTTCCGCTTGGACTTCACTTCAAGACAACAGATAGCAATAAGGAATTCTTGGCAGCAGGTTGGGTAAGTTCTAACAGGGATTCTGGAGTGAATTATTTAAAGGACTAAGTTGCATGAACGTCGTCAAATTGAAGTCAAGTTTGAATGTCCAAATAGGCGAGCTCAAACAAATTTTTTTTTGACAATTGATGTGGACGGAGATCGAACTGGGCACTACGTGGATACCTGTATTGCGGCTATTAAATTTTGAAAGATATACTTGAGCTCAACAGAATGGTTGAGCGACGAGAGCATTTCATTTTCGTTTAGGGCGAAAATCTTTCACTGTCTGGAGTTTGCATTACGTTTGAGAACGGATAAAACTCGATGAGATATTAAAGTCAACTTGAGTAGCAATACCTCAAGCTTGTTTTTTTTCGTTTCAGGAAAGTTCATTTTCGGCTTGAGAAACAATAAGCTTTTACATCCTGACGCTTGCCGGAGGTGCGAAAATATTGTGATCCACAGTGAACGGATTTCATTCTGAAGGAAAGTTGTCGCTAAAGTAGGTTACGTTTAAATGAAGTGAGCAACTAAATTTAAGTATTAGGCGGGGCGTTATTTCGGGTACGTGAACTCTGTTGGTCCCATTAGCGGGTGTGTGGCGTCAACAGAGTGAGATTGCTGATGTGATAAAATTCGAAATATCAATCTTCCATAAAAATTGTTTAAATTAATTTATTGTTGGTTCGATCCCTCCTCACTAGAGAATTTGTGTACAGAGTACTTCACTATTTTTTTAAAATTTCAACCACTAAAAGCTTCCGACGCAAGTAACTCGAGATTTCTATAGTTTCATAACTTCTGACTAAGGTACTACATTTGTTTCGAGGTACTTATTTAAACTCTTACATATTCTATAAAACTTATCCTGCAGAACACAAAGAAAGATTCTTATAGCTTACATTTTATATAAACTAACCGTACAAAAACTTGGTCGGCAATTGTTTTCCGAGCTTTAGTTATTTACTACGTTCATCAATCGTTTTTGAATGCTATGACTGAAGTTCAGGTTCTATGAAAGTACTGAACAGGTATCAGTCGTCATTCTGAGTTGGCAAGGTAAAGACTTGTTCCTTGGTTGTCCCAAAATGATGGGACGAAAGCAAGAGGAATGACAAAAAAAAGGTCATTGCATTTGATCGGGCTAAGGGACGCCTAGTGAAGGAAGTACCGGAATTGGCTGGTGTTTCATGCTGCGATGTAATGCAGACCTGCTATTTATGGAAACAACCCGGTCCATACGGTTATGCAAAGCATAATTGACGTCGGAAAAAAATTCTAACCGCTAGGGACCGCCACTGTGTGTCCTGAATTGTTCACTACAGCAAAACGTCAATGATGACTCTTTTCTGCTGTTTCTGAATGAACTCTTCGTTGGGAACTCCATACAATGGATATATAGAACAGAGTGGCTCGTAAACAGCCGATGTTAGCAGCTACCCAAAATGCTACTTGTTTAAACTGGCCCAAAGCACACACATTGGACTGTACAGGAGCGGAGATGTGTCGTGTGGTTCAGATTAATCACGATTCTGTTTCGGCATATAGTAATGATGCCCGCCGTTGTGTTCATCGAAAACTTCATGAAGCCTTCAAAAAAGCCA
>VOMN01003482.1:0-47308 GCA_014899125.1 Orchestia grillus
CGACCATCCGCGACGAGGGTCAACACGTGAGTCAACACGTCCATTGATAAATTTTACACATTTTCTTTTCATTTGGGGTAGATATTATAGTTTATAAATGGTAACAATCATTTACGAAGAGCATTGCCAATGGATTGCTCAATAATGTTCTTAATATAGCGGTGCATTCATTTGTTTGGCTTCTCAGAGCAAGTGACACCTGAGTACTTCGTATTCACCCAAAGAACATTCAGAGATTGGGGCGATAATACAGAGTGGTGCAGGAAAACGGCAACTCGGGAAATATCTTAAAATAAATTATAGAAAAAAAAAATTATGTAGAGCAATGAGCCCCCACAACTTGTTTTTTCTACCAATCTGCTCTGAAGGATCCTCATTGATCGCTGCAAGATCTCAGCTAGGAACGGCGAATTTCGTTTTGAATTCTTTGTTTCAATTCATCCAATGTTCCGGCCGAAAACACTGGGTGCATTCTTTTTGAAAAACGTTGAAATTCACAGGGACAGATTCAGATTGTCAGTGGGCACAACGAGATTGTTTAATCACTGACACTTTTTAAAGAGAATGGAGCCGTTCTACCATTTGTAAGAGAACATTCAACATTCACAACCTGATCTTCAGCTGTCAGGTGTAACGTATAAATTATCACCAAGTACTTCTGTTTCAAAGAATGAGTGGATAAAATACGAATTCATAGAAAAATACGTGGGTTCAAAATACTTTAAAATGTTTTTCGAAAACTTTCATAGCAAAATATCCACACTATCAACGATGATAAAACCAGTAGAATTATCTTCAAGTCCAAGTTCAATCTAACGGAAGTGAAAGAGTTACTTTGATTATTACGTTGTATTCCTTACTCTTAGATTGCACGTGTTGTCAACGGAACAAACAACACGATTTGTTTCTAAAGACAAAGCTGTGTTTATTCAAGGAATGTATTGCGTTTAACACGACACCTCGGTGAGCACCAGTCGTCAGAAACGCTCCCGGCAAGCCTGTAAAACACCACTGGAAAAAGCGCTCACGTTCCCGTACTCCATCGCCGATCTTCCAGCGCACGGACGTCGGAAGAGCCGAGCGCAGATGTCTTCTCTCGGGACAAAGCAAACTTTGCTTCTAAATTACGGGCAATCAACTCGAGTTCTTGGTAACATTGTCAGAGCCGTGCGGAAGACCTCGTCCGCTCGCTGACTCTCTCGGTCGCGTCGACGCTTTGCGTTTTGTAAACAAATCACTTTGCTAATTGCAGTGCAAGCCGTGCATCGCTTCTTGTTAAGCTCTGCAATGAAGAGAGCTGCAAACACGCCAGCGAGATCCGCTCTTGCTCTTAAAGAATAATGCGGGTGGTGAGGTCATCCAGAGCCGGTGAGATCTGGTCCTGCTCGTAAAGGAGAAGGTAAGTTGTGAGGTCATCCAGTGCCAGTGAAGTTTATTTCTGCTCTTAAAAAATTAGTTCACCACAGCTCCCATAATTAATAAACATTTAATTATATTCTCTTCATAATTAAAGGTCAAGGCTGGTAGGGAGGTCATCCAGAGGCACTGGGGTCAGCTTCTGCCCTTCAAGAAAAGCCGGGCACTGAGGTTATCTATGATGACTTCGGAAAAACTGGTCTCGTCTAGTAAAGGAAGAAAAGCATGTACGACCGATGGAATGCCCTAACTCGCAGAGTGACCCAACAACACGCGTGAAATGAACAGAATTTCATGAGGGACATGACACGTTGGAAATAGCAGTGTCTACGTGTGTTATCTGCAAGGCAGCAGAAATAGTAATTCTTCCTTGTACGTACGACTGTTTCAAAAGATGAACTCAATTTTACACTATGATATTCGCAGTTTCTAATGAATTACACGCGAGCAAAAAAATGTTGTCGTGTTAGTGAGTCGTACAGACATTCTGGGTCTTTTAAAAATACTTTGAATGCGCTTTCAATCGACTGCTAGCACAACGTGCACACAGTGGGCGAATTTTCTTAATTTTGTCCTTTGATCTCATCGAGTCTTCTTATGATGAGATTACGGAAGCCGCGGCTGTTGTTGCAATGATGCAACGACGGGAGCGCAGGAAAAAATCCTGACAATCAGAAGTCACGAAGTTCCCTTTAGGATCTCGAAGACACCCAAGTGATGCCTCAGTTCCTCCTCAGGCGGAGAGGAAAGAAGTGAGAACATTACTGCCCATCAAGCTGCCCTGATGCCCAGTTTCCCTCACGGGTTTGGAATTGCCAAGTCACAGTAACCAGATTCAGTCACGGAATCCCTGGCCTGACAAGAGACCTGAAAGATGTTTAAAAATTCTGAAGGTCTTTCTAATTCATGGAGTTGTGTTTTTAAAAATCTATGTTCCTCCCATTATTGCGGTAGTTCTTCCAATTATGGTTTGTCTGTAAGCTCGATTGCCAAAAAAATTTAGTTCCGAGGTAGGTCTATCTTCCTTGCTTAAAAGCTATCATAACTGTAGAATTTGTAGCTGAAATGATAATGAACGGCGAGGTTAGGAAATTAGTAGTTAAAACTATGATACATGTAAATGGCAAGGTTAGGAAATTAGCAGTTGAAACAATGATAAATGGCGATATTTGAAAATTAGCAGTTGAAACAATGATGCGATGTTAAAAAATTAGTAAACATAATTCGGTATGAATCAGAGACCTACAGTTGATGATGACGAAATTCTCGCAGCGAAAAAAATAGCGAGGGCAGAATGTGAAAAATTATCGTATCATTTCAAATCTATGTTGTAGTAATTTTATTTTAGTCTTGGACCGAGAGGGTAAACAGGAATGTACAAATGAGGGTAAATTTTGGTTGAATTAGAAAACCCAAAATCACGTGTGACTGCGCATGTTAACAGATTTCTACAAGTCACTCGTGATATTAATCCATCGAAGTCTCTTGAATAACTGCCAAATTCTACCTCATAAGTGACATCCTGACCGCTGAGGAGGACAATCGATGGAAAATTAACGTACGTTGTAAAATGTTCCTTAAGGGGATCATAGAAATAAACTTTCAGGTATATTTTGTTGGATCGTAAGGTCTAAATAGTAGTTTTAATGCAAGAAAGTTAAGGATATTCTCACTGAGAGGCACCTCTTTCCTCTAACGAGCGATGTCTTGCGTAGGAGGCTGAATAAAACGAGATCCTGCTTAATTCGACCGCCTGGCTAACGCGTAGAAGTCGTTTGCGTCAGTAAGGCGACTGATGCGTCTAGCCAGGCGCGTCTAGCCTCTGCACTCGTACGTCCAGCCTCTGCACTCGTACGTCCAGCCTCTGCACTCGTACGTCCAGCCTTTGCACTCGTACGAGTTGGCCACTGCATACACGAGTCCGCACCCATTCTGTTACGAGGACTTCCCGCAGTCCACGTTGCTTTGAAACGCGAAGAAAAAATTTACTGTAAGAGGGAGATCAAGGGAAGCGTGCTCATGTACTACAGCTTATTGCATTCTGGGAAAAATACTTCCATTATCTATCGAAGAAAATAAAATGTATCATGATGCTGGCAAGAAAGTTTCGTGTTGATTTCATAATCACGGTAATAAACCACATAAATTTGAAATAACGTGAATATAATATTTTTTGACGATTAGCCTAAATCCTTGGCTTAAGGTCCTTCATGATCAGTTGAGCATATCACAACTGAAGCGTCAATACAAAACTTTTATACGTGAACATGAAAAATTAAACTCATACTTTGTGCAGGAAAAAATTCTATTCGTTTCGAATGCTTCTTGAATTTTTTTATAGAAAGTCTCTTTTCAATAGACCCTTAGGCAGGTGTGGGAAAAAACATTGTGCCGTGGATGATACGAATTCGTTGAAAAACGCACTGGAACTTACTGTTTCATGCCGTTACAAATAACGTCTCCAAAATTGCAAAAAGCGCTTTAAAAATTGCATAACTCTATGGTGTACAGAGAACAACTTATAAGACGGGACGAGATTTTTCGAGTCAATCATCTCTTCTCTTACGACATCAGTGACCAAGAGGCTCCCTAGAAATAATCCAGCTCAATGAAAAGCTGAATCACAATAGAGTGGCTGCCTGCAAATCAACTTGAAATGAATGAACATGAAGTGTAACAACGCGTATGCATCGACTTGAACGCATAGCGTCGCAGCTTAGTGCCACGACAGTGGGGCGTTAAAATGCGCTCCAGACTTCGTCCTGTGGCGAGTCTTTTTGTTCGTGAAAACCTGGCGAATTCATCGCTCATTTTACCGATTCGGTCTGCAATGCCAGCGATATTAGCAGTGTACTCGAAGTTGTAATCTAATTTCCTGTGCACATCATCCCAGAAGTGACCCGACCGTGTCTCGGCACTAGAGTGTCGAGGGAGTGCTGCCCAATTGGCCAGAGAAGGGATCCTGCGCAGGTTTTGCTGCTCGCTGGGACTCCTTTGAAGGCAATCATGGAAGTTAACGCAGGCACACACTCCTCCGTGTCTTTTCTTGGCACACCTCTCCGTGTCTTGTCTTGGCGCACCTCTCCGTGTCTTGTCTTGGCACACCTCTCCGTGTCTTGTCTTGGCACACTCCTCCGTGTCTTGGCGACCACTTCCTCACTTCCAAAGCTGGCGCTATCACGTACTTAATGGGCATTGAAATCCAAACGAACGTGAAAATTGGGAATAGTATCTCAGGAAGTTTGTAAATAGAAGTGCACATAACAAAGGGTGCCTTAGTTGATCAAGTTCTTGGGAAATATTGCGGCAGGATATCCAAAAAGGAGTTTGATAGGTGTATGATTTTTTTGGCGTACGAAATTTTTGGATTAGTTCTTGAGGTAAAACAATATCATGGTCAAATTAGATTGAGATCGACAAAAGTCATTTCATGACTAAGGGATATTTACTTCGTTGAAAAATGCTTACGCTCTCGCAGAACGCATCGTCCCTACCTTCAACTGGCAGAAATGTATTAAACATGCGACTTAGATCTTCTAAATGTGCACATTTTGATGGCGCTTTCGATTTTAGATGAGTAGCAAGTGTAAGAAAAACTTTCCTAACGCGGCGTTGAGGATGATCATTATATAATGGGCTGACTAAGCGAATGTGTAGAATTGACAGGAAAACACTTTTGAATCAAAGTTTCGAATGAAATCATTAGTTCTGAACAGACTTTCCTTACGACAATGTGAATAACTAGTAAGCTTCATCATGGTGTAAGAAATCCTTTCTAAACTATAGCTGTTCAAATGTGAAGCCCCATTTGTTGTTAAAATTGGAATCCTCAAGAGCTTGGTACCACTCACTTGCTAGAAAGCGTTGTTTAAAGTTACCCCAGATTCTGCTTAAGCTTTGACGGACGATACGTTGTTATTAGTCTTTCTCCATACAGGTAACACCACGAGTTGTGCAATTTCACCATCGTTCATGTGACTCTGGGGGCCTTGTTTGTGAAAGAAGCTGGGTTAAACCTCTATCCAAGACTCCCTTTCGGAAATCGTTGCTTCATCATCTCGAAACCTGTTTCCATTGAAAATGACTTCAAGGTTTGATATAGGTGTGTGTATCAAAACTAATTTTGTTCCAGGTTCAAGGTTCATTAAGGCCATATAGTAATGTTTATTCAAGGCTCAAACATGTTTTGCACGCACATAGAAGAACTATTCAAGTGATGACTGCAACGTACGCCCTATGAAAGGTGACCCTTTAATTTTATATCGTACGCAACAGAAGCACTGGCTGAATAGCTCCGCCTCAGTGAAGGATGGTTGTTATTCATCAGACAGAGCACACGCGTCCAGACCAACATGCCCACTTCGGGAATGTAAGTGAGAAGCGAATGAATATCGTTATTCTGAAATCTTTTGAGAGGTTTATTCCGAATCGAGTAGAATGTAGCAACGTGTACGTGTGATCCATCTTTAGATTTCTGCCCCAGTCCTATCCCATCGATCCAAAAAATAACATTTCATGATTACATCACTTTCTATCAGAGAATCGATATCGATGTTTGCGTCCTCCTCAAAGTACTGCAGTCTGTCACGTAAACTGCAAGTGTGAACATAACATTGATGGGAAGATTTAGTCCCCTGATGTATATATATATATATATATATACATATATATATACATATATTTGAAATCGAAGTTTCTGGACTCCACAAACGCACTGCTACTACCAATCGTGCCAGGAATTAGAGTATCGAATAAGGGTGAGATTCTGCACTGAACTTCGGACTTCGAAAGCTTTTGCATAATGAAAACTGTGGATGTCTGCAAAATTTTCTTGCCGACATCAAACTCGAAGCATATTGACTGCAGCATAAACGTTATGAATAAACTGACTTCAACCTGTCTGATTCATCACGAAGCCGCGAGGAACATGACTTTTTTCATCCGGGAACATTTCGTTCTTTTGAATTTAAAACTTTGATCTTTCTATAATGAGCTAGAACAACAATCTGATTTTTCCATCATTCAAAAATCATCTCCCAGTTAGGAACGTCTCTTGGAACCACCAACTACGGAGGATCCAATGCAGCATCGAGGCTCTCTCCCAGTTTGGAGGCCCTTCATTCACGTGAGCTGGGTGAGTACTGCCGCCGAAAATCGCACGGGAACGATTCTGTGGGTATGAATTAAAGAACAGCAGCCTGACTTGTGATGAGCAGACGAGCTCACCGCGGATCAGGTGAACTGGAAGTTGGTTGTGGAGGCTCTGAGTTCCCCGACGAGCTAAAACAAGTTAGAAAGCAAGCCATAGATGCGAGCAGACCTGTGTAGCGTACAGCGAAATAGCGCATGTTAGTGTATCAAAGTGTGTTGATTTCTACCGACGAGGATCTCAGAACAGATTCCACGATATCTGTACTGTCAAGAACATCTGTTTCTATAGCGGTGCAAGTTTTTTTTCGCCCACCGTCCTAGCGAGTTACCGCTGAATGACATCAAAAGGCTGCTGGCTTACGGAAGAGGTGCGTCGCATTGAATCTGTCAATCCCGATGAATGAAATTTCCATAAAGGCTTAGTTTGTAATACTCACGCTGCGTCTCTTTGTAGGGCAAAACGAAATGCGCTAAAGCCCGCAATGACTAGTATTTACAATGAATTTCTAATAGATTGCTAGTAAGCTCGTTCAATCCCAGTTCCTGCTCGTCAGTCTTCATGCTCGTCAGTCGAGCTGAACACATAGATGGGGTCACGAAAAGCGTCACTAAACAGAGACTGGCAATAGAACCGTTTTCGAGCATCGTACTATTAAGTTTCCTTATACTTGGTAACAAATAAATGCAATAATATTGATCGTTAGATACGCTGAAACAAATGATTCAACATTTCGAAACACGCGATTGAACTTTTGAAATAGCGTAATATTTTTGCGATACTCTGTATTCATGAAGAAACATGGGGTGTTTCCGAGAGAATTAAGAATTTCATTTATACCGTGTTGCAGGCCCAATGAAGTTAACGAATATATTCTATAATATTCGTTATTCCTATGCACCAAATTCTCAAAGCAGTTCTTAGGGCGAGAAGGTCAGTTATCAGACCACTTATTTACGCCATCATCGCCCTGCTAGCGGACCACTAACACCTTTTTAACGACTGTCTTCAGAGTGTCTCTGCAGCATACGTCGACAGCAACTGATATGCTGACACCGAATTTTTGAGTGCGAATGATAAGTGGAAGAATAAATTATGTAAGAGAGAACGCTGATCATATTGGAGAGCATTGCAGGATGGTTTCTGGGTGAAGCGGAAATAAGTTTTACTTGTTCTTCCTAAAAAAATATCAAGTCGCGATATAAAGTATTGTAGGCTTGAGAGAAACAGTGGGATATATAGCTTCATACAGGCGTTTTAGTTTATGAGTAACGACTCATTTTTATAGCTAAAACGCTTTCAAATATGTAAGTGTACAAGTATAAGGCATTTGTTAAAGAACTTTTACGTTTTGTAAGAATCCATAATTTTCATCGCGAGGCAAACACGGCCTGGAGGTGCGATGTAATCAGCTCGCAAACGCAGGTTTTCTCTATCATGTGTTTTGGTTGCAGCGCTGCGCTCATAAACAAGGCTTCTCATTAGCCTCCCGAACTCGACCGCGCTGACAAGCCGCCGGCATATCATGGTTATTCGACAGGGAAATGGCGTATTTGTAGATAAAGTTTTCTTAGATAATTTTTGAGATCCCAGCAGAATTTTTTGTAAGCTACGGAGCGATAACGAGCAGATTTCAGCATCGCTTGAAAATTGTTAGCATTTGTTTAAGAAAAGGGCTGTGTATAGCACCGGCTTCCGGAGGCAGCGCTAGATCGGTTCCGGGGAACAACTGCTCTACAGGCGTCCTCCGTACAGAACAGTTGCTCTTAGAGCGAGCATCTGTTAGCTCAAAAAACATTTGTACCCTAAAACGTTAGAAGAGAGTGTTTTAAGAAGCAAGCAAAGTGGTTGTTGTTTGAAGTCGATGAAACACTCTGTACTGGGTACGACTACACATCATTTTCCTAAAATTTCCACGGCTAGGAATAACCTACTTCCACAATTTTACACGCAGCTGATGTCTAGCATGCTAGAGTCGAGGTAGCGTAAAGCAGAAGAGGAGTTTTTCCAGCTGTCTGCTGCTGTATTCCACCCCTCGGTCTGAGTGGCACTCCCTCAGGACGGCACCGTGGGACCCGACCCCGGCACGCGAGTCTGGTTTGTTAAAATCAATGCAGAGCTGAGTTTTGTGCGGTAGTTGTCACTTTTACTGAAGGAACTGCAGGCAGTTGACTACTTGAATAACGCTCCTTTCTGGGTAAAATTCAGAGCTTTTTCTATTTTTGGAATGGGCTCTAAAAATTAAAGCGGAAATGTGAAACGTGTGCGATAGATAAACATAAGTAGGAATTTAAACACGTACTCACTAATTACATAAGATAATGAACTAATTTTGTGCGGCTGCTTGGTTTGGTATGATAATTTTGGTGTGGTTAGGTTAAACTTTCAGTGGCTTTGAATTTAGTCTCGTAGTATTTTCCGATTCCGGTGAAGTTGATCCTACTCTTTTTCTTGCGGAAATGAGTCACTGACCCGATAATCAAGCTGGTGTCTGAAACATTTTCTTGATAAATTTCATCAGTTTCATTAGAAGTTTCTATCAGTTTCTCAATTTACAGAAGGAAATAATTTATAAACATTCCACGATATGGAAAGAGGCTCTTGAACATCTCGAGTTAACAAATAACCTATTCACTCACATAACCTTGTGAGCACGCAACGGAACTTCTATTTGAGAGCCCTGAAGATAGACTCCTCGAATACGAACACCGTCGGACTTTTCTTGTAGGGATGTGATTCTCCGGACGGCGGCAAACAATAGTCCGGCATTTAGCTCAGCTCTCTCTCTCTTTCTTGCGCAGGAATTAAATCAGTCTCTGGGGAGACCCTGGAAGTTTTCCGCCTGCCAGCGACGTATGAGGTTTTTGAGTCCGGCCTGAGACCAAGAACTTTTCTCAAGACTCAATGAGCTGCGAAACCTAGCGCCGCCCTCTCTTTCTTGCCCTGCTCCAGTACGCAAGAAAACTCGTCTCCGTTACACAGACCTGGAATCTTGTTATTGCTCTGCCGGATTATTTTGGTCACTTTTGTAACTTGGCGCGGGCTTCGTTTGTGTTAGGCGAAGCGCCGCTATAGCGCCCTGATGTGTGTATTAATTGGCCGAGCTCGGTTACTTGTTGTTACTTTCTGTAGTTAGTAATCAATTTCTCAGAACCTGTTTCTGGCGACAACAAGAACCAACGTAAGCGATTTATTGGAATGTCATGTGTGCTTAAATACACAGATTTCAAGTGCAGTGCTTTAGAAAAAGTGCAATATTTTTCCTTCAACTTGACTCTTGTGTTCTCATATCTTTAATTATTCTTTGTCTATCAAGAAAATTCTCATCATGAACCTTGAAAAATCCGCGATTCAGATCCCAAAAAATCATTGATTATTTTGTTTTAGCGCTCGAATTTTCATCATAATCGGAGACACCGAGAAAAAAGGCTTATCAAATTTATGATACAGATAACGATACAATCAAACTCAACAACAGATGAAATTTGCATCTTTAACACTGTTGCTGTAGTGGTGCAAGCGTCAGTAGTACTGCACCTTTACGGACATCACTGCTCTGGAGGCGCTACTGCCACTCTCCAGGTCTCGGTGGCGTACAGTGCAGCACTTTCTGCCCTCACCGTCGTACTTATTTCAAAACACTATGAACGAAAATTTCATATTTGTCGTGTTTCCGTGTTAAAACCTTAATTAACGATTACTTTTGAACTAAGCAAATAAATAAAAACATTTTACTCCAGGAATTTTACCACATTAAAAAACCGATGAGTTTTTGAATTCACCTTTTTTTAATAACCTACTAGTAATAATACGGTACAAGTATTATGTAAATATTAAGTATCGTATAAATGGTCCGAATTTCCTATTGTTTTGCAGTAAAACAAGCTAAAAAACATTAAATAACAAGGAATAAAAATAATGTTACAGTATAAATTATTACATTTCCAATTTAACCAATGTCTAAGCGGTCGCAACTCTACAAATTTGTTTAACAAACGCCGCTCCTTGAGTTGAACTCCTTCTGAACCTAGAATTTAACCTCTTCTGATCCTCTAACGTGTACGACCATTTGGAAGTGGAAAAACTTTTTAAGCGATGACTGGAAAAAAAATTAGTTGTACCAAAAGAGTTGTCCAAAACTCATTGGAAAATCCTGTAGCTGCACGAAAGACATTTTCAAAATCTTCCTTCAAAACTGCAGCAACAACTGCTAATGCAAGCGTTCCTTACATGACTGCTGCTTCCTACCGCACTGCTTCACAGACCTTAGAGCGGCCTTCATGACGAGCAGCTGCTGCTTCAACAACAAACTTTGCAATAACTTGCTCACATTTTTTTACTGATGCAGACTATTCATGAGCTTCAGAATTACTGCCTCACAGACTTCTCTAAGAACTGCAGATTTAGGCCTTCATACAACCGCTCCAGTGAAGTTTTCAATGATTGCACTTAGAAATTCCTACTGCAACTGCCGCTTTACAAGTTTTTACAACTATCACTTCAAAAATTCCTCCTAAAACTGCTGCATCAAGAACTTCTACAACTTCTACTTCAAAAACTTCTACGGCTTCTACTTCAAAAACTTTAACGACTTATATTTCAAAAACTTTTACAACTGCTGCTTCAAAAACTCCTTTTGCAACAGCTACTTCAAAGAATTCTCGTGCAACTGTTACTTTAGATACTTTTATTGCAACTGCTACATGAAAAACTTCTCTCACAACTGTTACTTCAGAACTCCTTCTACAACTGCTGCTTCTTTCCATGTAACACCCCGACTTGACCGGGAGATTAATGCCTCCATTAAAAGTTTTCGCTAAAAAAGTGTAAGAAGAGGACGCCCACTCGAGGCATGGAAAGCCATCTCGGACATTTGTGGACATCATGAGAATGAAAATAATTCCCCGAAAAAGTGTCGAGAACTTCTAAGTCCTTCGAAAGCACGGGTTCTATTTGTAAAAATTCGAGTTCACCGAATATTTCACACGTTTCTTGCATATATATTTTCCACATGGCCTTCTAGTTGAGTGACTGAATAAGCAGTTGCACCTCGATGTTGCCTGTAGTTATTTGAAGTTTTAACGAATTCTTCGATCAGGATTTTCCCGAATTATCATCTTTTTACAAACAAGCAAAGTTAACTAAGTTTTCCATATTTTCTGTTAAATAAATTGCGTAATGGAATTGAGCTCAATGCATAAAGAAATCAACGCCGGAAATTTGCTGAGTAACACAATGTAGTAAAGTAAACAACACGAAACTGTCAATTAAGTGTCTCGATTAGGCATAAGCTCACAATCAGGCAAAAACTTTCCCTCCTGAATGAGGATAACCTGAAAAACATGCGATTTTACATATACTGTTTGTACAATCGCATATTTACTATACATAAATATCAAGAACGGCTGCGGAAAGCTGCCCATTTTGCGAAGAAGAAAAGGAATACTGAAACAACAGGAGTGCGACATCAGTGTCAGTCAAACGAAACGATCAATTTTAAATGTCTGTATTACGAACATATCAAATTCATTTTCACATTTCTTCTACTTTCACTATTTCATTACCCTCTACAGCTACTTGTATAAGTGTGCACCCCAGGTGATGTTACCGCCCCAAGGGGTCCCAATAACCGTCACGCTCGGAGGGGTCATGGACTCCAATTCGAAAAGTAAGTTTACATTAGATTGTTTACTCGACATTCGAGCTGAGCTACATCATACAAGTGCATGCATGGAGTGTATCGAATGAGTTGATTACCACCAATCACAGCTACCAATGAGAATTTTAGACTGATGCTAAGGTGCATTAAAACTGCTAGGATTCGAATGGTTGAAGAAAAGATAGTCGTATCTCATACTATTACATATATCATTCTTTCCCTAATGCTGGGAGTATTACATAACTAGGTACCGCTTCGTAATGGGAGGCGTGTAAGCCAAACGCAAAGCGAGGTATCTCTTTTCTCTATAATTCAAGTTGTCACGAAAATTCTGAGTTGTTTTTTAAAGGACAACTTTGTAACGGGATTTGACAATGTCAGACTTCCATATCATCTTTTCTGTTATCTTTAATGATAGTATTTTCTTTGTTTTTTTTCAGATTCTACGATACAATTGCTGAAAAATCAATGTTATCGACATATTCGCTGTAAAGAGCATACACGACATGTTTTAATCTACAAATTTCAGAGAGTCGAATACAATATCGTTAGGCAGCAAGAACGCCCAAAAACGCTTATGGAAATGATGTAATGAGTGACGCCACATGCAAAGATGGTTTTCCCGTTTCAAAAAGGATGACTTCAGTCTAGATATTGCACCAAGAGATGGATGTCCGATGGGATTGTTGTTGCTTACAATATAACCATTGCCTCAAAGAAGCTGAGCAAATAATTCAATAACGTTCGTATGACTGTCAGTCGAAAAGTGAAAAGGCTGTTGTCGACAATCCAAAGTCCCGGACGCTAGAAAATGGATACCGTACGATTTGTCAGAAAACGGTCTCAAACAACGCGTAAGGATTACGGTGTCTCATTATACATTCCCGTCAACTTCGAGCACCGTTTTTAGACAGGTTCATTACTGCATATGAAAAGTGAACCCTCCACAATGATGCCATCTAATGTTAAGTCCCATGCACGGTCATTTTGAGCCACACTATGAAAGCGGCCATAATTAGTTAGGCCAGGTGTGGAAAGTTAGTTAGACCAGGTGTGGAGAGTTAGTTAGGCCAGGTGTGGAGAGTTAGTTAGGCCAGGTGTGGAGAGTTAGTTAGGCAATGTGTGGAGAGTTAGTTAGCCGAGGTGTGGAGAGTTAGTTAGGCGAGGAGTGGAGAGTTAGTTAGGCGAGATGTAGAGTTAGTTGTGCCAGGTGTGGAGAGTTAGTTAGGGTAGGTGTGGAGAGTTAATTAGGCCAGGTGTAGAGAGAAAACAGTGCCTCAGTAATGTAGAATAGTGAGGAATTACATCAAATCGACAGTAGCACACACATATCTGCTACGAGCACAATAGTACAAAGTTATATGATCGAATAATCATATGTTTTGAGAGGAAACCTTAAACAATGACAATATCAGACTTCCAAACAACCACAGACTTTATGAAAAAAGTACAACGGTAGAACTGATTGATCTGCCTATTCATAGTTAGGTATTCAGTATTATGTGGTATTCAGTCCCACATGCTAGTAGTAGTAGAAGTAGTAGTAGGAGTAGTGGTGGTGGTGATAGCAGCGCTTCAGTAACTCAGACTATCTCGCACCGAAAGAGTAGGGACTATTCAGTATGGACGTAGGAGAACGAGGAATCCATGTACATGGTGTGTTCCCACACAAGATCCCCAGCGCATAGAAACAACAAGTTTAAAAGGTAGAAGAAGACAAGACAAATAAAAAATAGCGAAGAAGGAATGAAAGCGGAAAGAAGCAAGTGGGCACGAAAGATAGAAGTCCCGAAGGCCTATCTAAAGCTGAGGTAGCCTATCAGTGCTCCCCTGGGGGCGCTAGTCCCTACAGCATATAATAGACAAACCTAACTAACCTAACCCTATTCCCTATGGCTTATCCTATGCCCCTGAGGGGGTGCCACATGCTAAGCAAGCCCCTAATGGAAAAGATTATGCGTCGCTGACTGTATGTTATTTTATTTTGTCTTTGCGCTTATTGAACGCAACTATCTATATTTGGCGGTAAAGCTCAATATTCACAATATTAACTTGAACATGTGCGAAAATTATTTTCCGATTTCGTAGAATTGATTTTAATTTTAATGAAACTGGCGTTCCTATTTCTTCAAATAAATTTCATTAGTGGGACATTGATTTTAATTTAATTGAAATTGAATTTCATTTGCTTGAAACAAACCTGTATACGGTATAGACTGTACGTCGCTGTCACAGGAATCCGAAAACACTTTAGATTAAATTGATTAGCTCAAACTACACAATATCGATGAAATGTTAAGGGAATCACATATTATTTTTGATGACGTCCTTTGACGATGAAGTTAATGTTCATAATAAAAAATCGTAATGTTTATCTTACTTCTTCGTTCCCATTTTTAGTTACCATTTTATGGACGTTATCAAAAATACCAAACGCGTTCTTTCATCCTGTGTGTACAGAGGGTGGGCAAATTTTTAGAGCGAGAAGAAAAAAATTGAAGAATTTGATGCATGACTCCGTCATGTGAGATAAAAAACTGACTTTGACTTAAAGAAAGTTTTGGTGATGGTTGTCATTCGGGGCGATAATGAATGTATATGCCGTCTGTAAGTCACAGAAGGATGCGGGTGTGACGGACATTGCGAATTATCTATGTAAGGCACCGTTGCTCGGCCACTTTAGTGCACATGTCGCAGTGAACAGGGAAGGTAATGTGTTCCGCTATCATCGCTTATTTTGAAGTTGATATTACATACAAGCTAACTATGTCTTATGATAAAGTTAACCTGATATTTCTTTTCCTACAGAAATTCTTTAATAGTCACACTTTTTTAAGCTTAGGAGATGCTTGAGAAATTCATGAAGAGCGAAGTATGGAACATAAATCACCCAAAATATAGAGCACTTGGAATAAAGAGAAGTGCTCGCAGTAACCAGTAATCCAACAACGGTGTGCTCACAGTAACCAACAATCCAACAATGGTGTGCTCACAATAACCAACAATCCAACAATGGTGTGCTCACAGTAACCAACAATCCAACAACAGCGTGCTCACAGTAACCAACAATCCAACAACGGTGTGCTCACAGTAACCAACAATCCAACAATGGCGTGCTCACAGTAATCAATAATCCAACAATGGCGTGCTCACAGTAACCAACAATCCAACAATGGCGTGCTCACAGTAACCAACAATCCAACAACGGTGTGCTCACAGTAACCAACACAAAGCTGCAAGCAACTGCACTTGGTATCACCATTGATACCGACTCGGTGGCGCTATTCACGTTTTACAAGCCTGTGAACCTCGCTTGCCATGTCTTCTACAACAAGTTACACAATACCGAGGAATTCTTTCACTTCCATCGTCCAAATGCCCCAGCACAACACCTGCGCTATAGATAGCACCATCTTTTCAGCCATTTGAGTATTTTCCGAATCGAACACTGGAGTAGCCACTTAAAGTTCGAACGATAATCCGATTGTCGCGCCTCGAGTCCGACTTGGACACGCTTTGCATCTCTCACTCGTTGGATGCGCTACATGGAACTTCCCTTCCGTGGCCATCGAGGCTCCATCCCTGAGGCGCAAGGCGCTCGTCAGTGTCGCGCGTCCTGCCGACATTTTGTCCCTTAAAATGGCCATTCTCACGAGAACGTCACCAATGAATATTTCGAAGTCATTTACAAGTAATTCAAAATGGAACATTTTATTTTAAAAAGCTCTACAACTGTTTAGATTTGTGACGTAGATATCTTGAGACTATATCAAAAGAGATTTTTTATCACAGTTAAGAGCCCAGCGTAAGTTACGTGCCCTCGCTTATCGTTTTCGGTAATGAGAACTTACAGTCATTTCATGCGACGGATTATCTTTTTTGATTTGAATCCAATAAAGGAACAATATAAAACTAGTTGTAAAAGCCTCTCGGCACTGATTTCTAAGTTCGTCATTTTCTGCAGTTTCCATGCCTGTTTACAACATAACTTATTCGTCATTCCTTCAGTCCCAACTCAGCTTCAGCATTTCTAGAATGTTCTGCTCACGGTCTCTGTCAACAGTGCAACCCTACCAACGTGATCTCAATTATCTCATTTAGTTTTCTCCCTCAAAGGTGACCACGTGCAGGGGCGCGTGGAACACTTCCAGCACTCTTCATTTTGCGGTTAGACGCCTACCGACTGTTCCTGATCATTTTTAAGAATGTATGAAGTTGAAATCGTATAAAAAGTACGTTTTAAAATTTATATTCCACTGAGCTTGTCCGCTCTCGATAGGCTAATGACGAAAATATTCCAATAATGAATATATCAGTAAATTCTATTGGCATTCCAATTACATCGATGAATAAATATTGGTTAAGTACCGCTGAGGCTTGATCTCAGCATTAGTACTTGAATCGTAGTACAATTAAATGATGATGCAAAGCCTGCATTTTTAAGTTACCCTTTTTCACCCATAGAGTAACTCGCGTATGCCCTACTTCTCATGAAACTATTTAACGCGAACCTCTGTTCTCATTAATAATGTAACAGGATTTAAGAAATTCATTTATTGTACTAAGAATTATAGCCGTCCCAAGCATAGATCGCTATGTAGATCAGCTCCATCAAACAACCGCTCTACAGTCGTGCCTCGCATAGAGCGACATCAACTAGAGATAGCATCAACTAGCACAGAAAATATCTTTTATGAGAAGTAAATAGAGCGTGTTAAAGAAAAAAATCAGATAGAGCGGTTGCTTGCTGGGACCGATCTATAACGTTGCCTGTGCCCGGGGACCGCTGCAATGGCTCGTTTGTAATAAGTAAATTTTGCTGGAGGACCGCAGCCCGTCCCTCCACGATCAGTTGATCATAGAGGGACGTAACTTAGCGTCTCATCAATAAAAACAGCAAAGATAACTCGCCCAAGGACGCAATCCCTGCTTGATGTATGATGAATATCACCTCTTAGCAATGCTACTCAACCCTTGGTACCGATGATATTCAAATCACAGATTTGAGAATTCGTTCCACAATTTACGGAGGCATTTTAGGAATGAATTCGTCTGGCGAAGCAGAGAAACTTGTTGAAGGATATATCTTTCATCAAGAGAAAAACGGACCAGTAATCTTCAAATGATTCTGTTGAAAAATGGTTACATTCATGAGCACGCGAACTAGAATCCTGTAAAAATTGCGTAATGAATTTCGAAGAACAGATTTCATCAGAGGGGCCCCACGGCTCCTTCCCTACATAAATAAGTGAATTTCGTTTTGCTCGTGCTGAGAATATGTTGTTTGCTTCGATTCTTACATTACGAATTCAGTGCGATTTTATCTTACTCTGTCTCTAATGTGACAATTTAAGATTTTATTATGTCGTACCCAAAAAGCTACTTGCATCTAAGATATTTTCTGAATGCTGTGCTCAGCCGCCCCTAAAAAGGCAATTCGTATTTCATATGTTCTAGTTCAGCAACATATACATGAAAAAATAGGAAACGGGACACAGCATGAATCGTTCGCACCTCGTAACCAAGGTGCTGGGTATTGTTGCAGTGTGGTATTTCCCCAGCAGTGAAATGAATGGCGCTTTGTTCTCGGGCTCCTCCCGACTCACGACTGGAGGGACACCTCAGCTCACAGCGCGTGCCCGCAGCATGCAGTGCAAGACCGGCACTTATGTAGCTAGACCGATCCCTTTGAAATTGCACTGTGAGGTTGGGTCAGTCATATTCACATCTAGAGGAGTTTGAAATTGAAGGTATTATTTCCAGGGCTCATGATCACACTTTATCACCCGCGAGTAATTTATATTCAAGGCCGTGAAGACTGTTCTTGCATCAAGCCTCATTCACAGCCCGCGATTAAGATTTAATGCTCACGAATCATTCGCATTCACGACCCATGATCTCCATTCATCATTGAGGGATCCTTCACATTCACTGGTAGTAACGGCCATTCCTCAGGCTGCGTAAGTTGCCGGCCAACAGGAAGGCCAGTTTGACTGCTGCCGTCCAGTCTTGAAGTGAGGTAGGGCCCATGGGGGAACCGTCAAAGCAGCCCTTCATCCAAATAAAACATGGCGTTCCATCCGACGCAACCTTCTCTCCTTTTTCCCCGGTGACCAATAAAATTCTTCAATTAAATTTGCTCGCAGGTCGGACCAAAAAGTTTGTTGGTGCCCGCGGTCTTGCGGTGCATCAGCGAGAGGCGCCGCTACCTGCAGGGGTCCTTCATGGCAGTGCCCACTCCAGCGTCCCGACTGAAAATATTTACTCGTAAAGAACGATTGCACTTCCAATCGGGACGTAAGCTCCTGCAATCTCAAAAAATGAATCGTTTTTTAGCCTAAAACCATAAATGGGGAGCAGGCAGGACATGGGTTACCTACAAATAAATCTGTGGAGGGTAATGGAACTATTAGTGAAAATAAGATTTTCCACATCAGATTTTACGATTCACCTTACGTGTGACTGAAAAAATATGTAACCTCATGCTACAAAGTCTAAGCTAATCTATTCTATTTTAAAAGTTGTTACTGTGGTAGAACTGCCCCTGCTATTTGGAGCTATAGAGTTGTGACAGATAAAGACATCATTTTGGGATCACAGATGGAAGCAATTACAGTTCGCAACTGCCCCGGCCCTTCATATTCTGGCTCGGGCATTTCCTGCTGCGTCGTGTTGAGGGAACTCTAATTTTCGGCTCGGGAAGTCATTGCATTCACATCCAAAATTTCCAAAGTGTTGTGAAATTGTGCCAATAAATCTGGCGGCCACGACCATCCGTTACGTCCAATACATTGTTGCTGCATGCTCCGATTCGGCGCTGGAGCTCAGCGCATGAAATATTCCCTGCTAAGATTGCAAGAGCGCTAGCAGAATGCATCATTTATTTGCACCGAGTTATTGAGTAGACAAGCCATGATATACAGCAGAAATTTTTCATGAATGAGTGGCTGAAAACGATGACTCGCATAAGATGCATGCGTGTGTGGCAAATGCAATCAAGAAGTCTTTTTTTCGTTAATTAACTGCGTTTCATCAATGTATCTGGCCCTCAACGGGCCTCATTAGTGTATCTGGCTCTCAACGGGTTTCATTAATGTATCTGGCCCTCAACGGGCCTCATTAGTGTATCTGGCTCTCAACGGGCCTCATTAATGTATCTGGCCCTCAACGGGCCTCATTAATGTATCTGGCTCTCAACGGGCCTCATTAATGTATCTGGCTCTCAACGGGCCTAATTCGGATCATCTGAATGGCAATCGATAACAAACTCGCTCAAGTGCACATGGAATCTAGTCATCGCTAATTTCTTGCCTGTAAAAATGCACATTCAAGCCTACCGCCAAATGTTTTCTCTTATTTGGTGATTCCAAAGTATTACGACTGTCATGAATGATTCAACACTAATGACATGAATAAATTTTCGAGTTAGGCTTATATGTCAAGCAAATTTACCCAGAAAGAAAAGTTTCGGTTCGTTTCACACAATTGGGCGAATGTTGCCTTTTCTGATTAATCTTGTCAGAATTAAGTGCTCATCAGATCGACGTTAGCTACGAAAGCAGTGAGTGAAATATCCTCACATACACCCAGGCTGTAGCATGAGTACATTTCACATAGTTAAGGCTGCAACGGTTTCAAGTTTAATTGGAACGGCCAAACCGAGGCAGGTGGAAGTTTATTTGTTCATACTTTTTAGAAGCCTTCATCATCCAAAGCCTTGCGACCTCAAGCGTTTGGCCTGATTAACCTTTTCTCTCTTATCGTGTCATACACGATAAAAACCTTCATATAAGCGTGTCTTAGTCAAACAGTGTGAGTATGGAATATGTTGTGTGTTAATAGCAAGTAAAGAACATCTTCCCTCTGTGACGCACTTGATTGTGTCGAGAGAGATGAAATATTAGGTATTATTTTGAACTTAAGCTGGAATAAATTCTGGTCAAAATATGCTTTAGATTAGATAGCAAAAATTATTCTACGGAGAACGGTTCATTAACGTCAGATGTTGCAAATTCGTTGTCGAAATGAAGTCACCGGTGCATAAAAAAATCATTCTCGAGTAAGAAATTTTGGATTCAGAATTTTCCTTTCAACATCAGTGTTCAAATCCCTTAAAAAACTTTGTATATAAGCAAATATACGTAGGTAATTAAAAAAAACACAAGGAATGTTCCCACGATCCAAGTGTTAACAAGATGAAACATGCTTGTGCTGGTAGACTTTTTAGAAGGTCGAAAAACTGTCATAGGAGCATATTTCACAGAAGTTTTGAGGAAATTGAGAGCAGAATTAGCTGGAAAGCGTCCAGGAAAGCTCCATCGTGCAATCCTCTTCCATCACGACAACGCCTCAGCGCAATCATCGCGCGTTACACCAGAGGTTTTCAGAGAATTTCGATGGGAATTGCTGTTACATCCCCCTTAAAGCCCAGACCTAGCACCATTTGACTTTTTTATTCCCAAAACTCAAAGAATATTTGAAAGGCATCCATTTAATAGCACTGATGAAGCAAAACATGCAGCAAAAACATGGCTCATAAAGGGGTCAGCAGATGTCTTCAAAAATGATCTAAAAAGATGGAAGCACAACCTGGAGTATTGCATCGATCTTGACGGAGGTTATGTTGAAAAATAGGTCCATTGTACAGGAAAATTAAAAAAAATTACGAAATTCCCGGTATTTTTTATTGCCCCTCGTACAAGTACATACGGACAGAACCCTTGCGAATGTCATTCTTTCGTGGAGAAGTCTGTTCACATATTTTTCTTCATTGAATTATATCCTTCTGAAAACACTTCTCCACCTTCTCTAACTCGAGTGCACTGGTTTATTCAGCATAGGGGTGACCAACCATGTTCCACTCATGCTGTAGTCATCAGACGAGTTCTGAGACCGCTCACCTACGCAGATGGCAGTTGTGAAGGGCAACAGCTCTTTGGCTGCGGTGCCCAATCCGTTTTACTGTGGTCACGAGTTCTGGCAACGCAGACACGAGTTCTGGCAACGTAGACACGAGTTCTGACAACACAGACACGAATTCTGGCAACGCAGACACGAGTTCTGGCAATGTAGACACGAGTTCTGGCAACACAGTCACAAGTACAGCTACACAGCCACGAGTGCTGGCAACACTGTGTCGACTGTAGAGCTAGTAGCCTCCTGGGCGTTGTGCGGCAATGGTCCTGGGGAACGATACCCCAAGGATCGAAAGACATTCATCAGCTTTTCCAAGGTTCCAAGTTTTTCATTCGAGTCAGGGGAATTATGGTTGATTATGTTATACACTAACAAGATGGAGTGTCATGCCTTTACCGTAGAACGCTGGTGCAGCACGATTTAGATAGTAGATACTCATTTATAAATCTGTACACAAAACTTGTTACCCAGCGTACATATGTGTTCCTTTCAGTATTTACTCATTTCAAGATAATCGTCTAATTTAAGTGCATGATTGAATGCAAATTGTACACCAGGAATGGAAAATTAGGTGCCCATGGTTAACCGATTAGCAAATAATCACGAAAATATTCGATTATTGCATTCACACAGTCTCTGTCGATTACACAAACCCATCAATGCCTCGCCGGCCTTTTCTGTATAATTTATAAGGGGTTATTTGGGTTGAAATCAGCCTCTGGAGGAGTGCAAGCCTGTCTCGATGCCTGTCACTTTTGTCATTTTTGTCTCATTAAATAGAAAACAGTAATTAAATTCGAGACCCAATTTCGATCGCCGGAGGAGCCGGTTGCACACGTCCAAAAATGACTTGCTTTGGAGGCGACTAATGGAGCGGAATTTGGCCAGACTGTCTGAACTTACGAGAAAAATCAGCTAATGTCGTTTCTCGGCACGAAACTTTCGGGATTTTTGAATGAAACCAACCTATCATTTTTCTAGGCCTACTGTGTTATAGACGACCCAACGCCGGATGGAATAGTCCTCATGATAGCATATTTTAAGTGATAGTATTTTGGTCGAAATTTGCGAACCAAGGTAAAAAGATATATGAGAATTATGAAGTTTGAAGAAAAAGCTATAATTCGATACCATGATTCGACTAAAATTTGATACCGTAAGTTATAATTAATGAACAGTTCGATCGTACTATAAGTCATGAATAATTATTAAATTCAACAGTGCTGGCAAATTAATATTGGTTACGTTACAGTTCCAAGGACTTCATTTTTTCAAGCTGAACCGGTAAGGATACAGCAGCGTAGCATTACAAATCCCACGAAAAAGTGTTATTGCATCGTTACGCATCCGCATCGTATGCTTGACTAATCAATCGATGAATACCAAATAATTTGTTTATGTAGCACCCATAGCGTATCGGCACAAACCCAAGCAATAGGTCGTTGTCGATCCAATTTGAGTGAAGAAATATGCGATGAATTTCACAGTCGTACAATATGAAAAACAGTACGACCGGAATAGGAAAAATTATCGTTTTCCTCCTGTTCTGAAGATTTTCTAATTTATTTTAAAATCCTTTACAAGACTATTCACACAATGGCAGGTGCTAGACGAAATGAAAAATAAATAATGAGTGGCTTATAGAATCTTGAAACATAGATTTATATTTTAATGCTCAGGCTTTGAGATTATAACATTTACAACACATCATGTATCTGTGAAGTTTTGACTGTATCATAAGAGTTTCATAATGGTGGCCTCCATGAATTTGGTTTCGAAAAGCTTCCATTTAACTGTGGATAAAAACAATTTTTTAACAAAGAATTAAGAATTGATTCTATTTTTCCAATGCTGTAAGAATTTTTACCTGAAATTCGTTCCTGTAGGTCCCTTTACTCGATCATTACGTATTAAACGATTCTCGGCTTCTATCATTCCACTATTTAACTTTTCCAATTCAATACGTGAACTTCCATCTATGTAATTCAATTCCTTGAGTGGATAACAAAAAAGAAACAAGTACATATTTAAACACGGATATGCCTTCATTCCTATAGTAATTACTGACTAAGGACATGCGGTGAGGAGTAAAGCTCCTAAATCTTATTGAAACGTCTGACCAAAGTAGATGAGCTCCTAGTAAACATAGAGACGGACTTTGTCACCAATTGCAAAAGAAACTTCCTCTCTTATTTCGTCTCTCACATTGACGCTCCATCGAAGCAGCTTTTCAACCACGAGACCCAGCGCAACACAGCGTCCGAAGTGAGTTTTATCGTCGCATCGTTTTCCAGGCATTTAGTTTCTCTCTAATCTAAGTGCGTAGTGGAACCATTCTGGGAAACTTAAACTGCGGACGAATGCACGGAAAGGAAGCTCCGTGCCTCCAGAGCGGAAATTCTGGAATGATTTTGCCCTTGTTAGCCTTTTGTGTCGCACTAATTAGAAAAAAATGGCGTTCGCATTTCTTTGATGCAAGTGCCGACAACTTTTTATTGAGAACTCGACTCATTGTCCAGAAGCAACGCTGAATTTAGAGTTTAGTTCCCTCGCACTTCCATCATGTTTATGTCGCATATTCCCTCAGGGGGCATAGGATAGGCATAGGCAATAGAGATAGGTTAGTTAGGTTTGCCTATCCTATGCTAAGTCTGGGTTTCTGAAGCGCTGCTTTCACTACTACTACTACTACTACTAATGTCGCATATTCAATCAGATGATTACATCGGGTTTCGATGCAGTCACAGGTCGCTCCACAGCTCAGCCTCCGCCAGTCTCCTTATGATCTTGTAAATTTTTGATTGCACCACGACTAGCTTTAAATTTCTTTTTGACTACAAAGCTCGAAGTTTTGACCCTCTCGTACACTGATATTATTGCTGTTCGACACTCAAGTATCATTCAAAAATAATCTGATTAAACCATGCTTAAAATTGTCGTACAGATACATGATAGCGTCATTATTATTTTATTTTCAAACGTTAAATAGTTGAAAAAAGAACATAATGCAAACGATTTAAAAGGTATGAGTCAAAAATTCAGTATTCATTGGATATGGGGAGTTTTACCTTGCCAGTGGCAGAAATGTGGAAAATTCATACAATGTTCATGTACATTTTAATACTCGACATGCGTTCAGCGACATACTTTAGAAATTTTCGCTAGGAATTTTTAAAAATCTTTGAGAAACGGAGGTCTTGGCATCATGATGACAAGAGACCTCAAGCATAGCAAGCGAGTAGAAAAAAGTGCCGAGAATGCATAATTTTTTATCCCGACGCAAGAAACTTTGACCGCCAGTCCACAGGCATAATACGAGTGCTCCTTCTATACAAAGCACTAGTCCGACCACATCAGTAACATTCAGTACAATTTTCATCTCGTTCCCTAAAACGACAAATTAATAAAATGGAGTAGAGTTAGAGTAAAATAAATAAATGATTTCTGATTCTCACAACTTCAGCCACGATAGCGTAACTGAGAACTGTTGAAATTCGTCTCTCTTGACAATAACGTACACACCAGAAATAGGGATCATAAACTAGTAATAAAGATTTTCAGAACTTCTTAGGATCTGAATCATCCTCGGTTGAAATTGTCATTACCTGGAGAAAGCTTTCGGATGGCGTAATCTCTACTGGTACAGTAAACGCTATCAAAAAACGACTAAACAAATATTGGTGATGAAATCCTACAGCATCTTGAACTACTGATTTGAAGTCATGACTCGAAACGTTGCTGAGGATGCAAAGGAAAGCCTGCTAAATCTTAGGACCAAAATAGTGTCAAACGATCGGTTTCATCTGTTAAAATAAATTTCCGCTTGAAAATCTATCACTGCATGAGTGACAGTTATATTACTGCATACCTTCTTCTTTCTCCTCTGTAGACGTCCAGTGGTTAGTGATGAGGGTCAGTGAACAGGTGGAAGTGTGGTACTATCGTCCGTTGACTTCACCTGCCTTCATATTCCACGTATACTAGGAAGCCTGTGCGTTGATTGGTGGAGTAGAAGCCAATGAATAAGCGACTTGGGCGACTTGGCTCGTGTTAGCTGCCAATTTCCGTCCTCTTCTATTCTGCGAAAGCAAACGGTACGATTTTTTGGCGCCTAGTTTCTAAACGAAAACAACAGCGTCTACCAATTGAGGTACCTCACAAAAACGGACACTGTAGGTTTGTGTCGTGAGTGTTGCTGTATAACATTACCTAATCCTCAGACTCAATTGAAACAACAAGCACGACACATGAAGACATCCGGAACTTTGCAGCGGTACGACTTCATTACAATAATCCTACCGGCACCACGATCAGAATAGATTCAGACCCTAGTATTACAGAGCATTACATCAACCCTACTGGCACGAACAACAGGCAGGGGGACGGCGCTAAGCATCGTTAATGCCGTCCTGATGGTGTGATCCGAGCCGCTGTGCTCTGGCGATGAGATGCCGATACTTTTGGGGGAGTCAGAATCCTATTTATATGATAATGGCATGCCGCCGCCTTCTGCGGCCTATCACAGATGGTGCTGTGCTATCACGGACGGTGCTGTGATGTCAGAGAATATGGGTATCATGACTGGCGCGGTGATGTCAAAAATGTGTGTAATCATGTGGGTGGTGTTGAATAACAATGGTTGCATGGGGTCGCGCAATCTTTGCACGTGTTCTGCAATCATATAGTGTAGCTAGTGAAAGGCACTTATAGTCTGTGATATACAATCACGACGGGTTAGCTGCAATTTTGATTGGCGGTGTACAATCGCAGTAGGGAGTGTGAAGCGCAGATGATTGAAAGTAATACAGTAAGGTATCTGAAAGTAAGGTATCTGACACTTATATTTTTGTAATTTGAGCTAACCAGGTAATAATTACGGTATCTTTTATTTGAGAAGATCCCATGGCAGACAATACTTTACTAATGGAATGAAAAAACAAGCAATAATAGTGTATATGAAAGCGAAACACAGCAATTTAGAAATTGCAAGGTTTCTAGAAATCTCCAGATCTTTCGTTTGCAAAGTTAGAAAGGAGCTGAATGAAAACAATTAAGATGGATTAGCCACGAGTAACAGAAAACATCATTGTCAACGCTCTGGCATGATCGACAAAAATCCTGGGAAATCAGAGCGACATCTTGCCAAAGATCTTCAAGGGTTTGAAGGAACAATAAGAAATGTTGTTCATCAAGACTTCGGATACAAATCATACGTTCTTAGGCAAGGTCAGTTTATGTCTATGAAAAATCAAAAGAATCGTTTGATGCGTGCTGTTTTTCTAAAAGTGCGTAAGGTGACCTTAGATACTATACGCACCCTGTACAATCATGGTTGATGTTACATAATCAGGGCTGGGGGTGTTTGGTCATCGCTTGTTCGGGGCTGGAGTTCTCATCTCCGGTGCCTTGTGTTGTGATGTCGGCGTGTGCGTCGGGCACAAATGTGTCTGCTTGGGTGTCCCGGCTGATACAAAATTACCTAATTTCTTCTCTACGTTTTTGCGCGAAGGCGCGGATAAGAATCAAGGTTTCGGAAAATATTCTTGTGTGAAAGAATATCGTTGTAGCTGTGAAGGTAAGCAAATATTTCAGGCCTAAGGAGTTTAAAACTAAAATTTTTAGCCCTACAATTATCATGCGACATGTATGATTGCAATACTCTACCATACAGCATAGCTATATATAAGTGTTATTGCGGTCAATTGGAAACCTAATTTGATGTAATTCATAGTTAATGCATCAGAATCTCCGCTCCGATGTAAATGTATTTAGTTAATTTACATTATTTAATAAGTGCAAGCTACTTCTGCGCACCATTATGTCCGTAGATACGTTAGTTCTTTTTCCTGCAATTGCGATGGAACTAGAATAAATTTTTTGCAGAGCACGAAATTCTCTTAATGGTCCTCACTTCGAATGCGGCTCCAAGTTTCAGTGCGGTCAGATTCCCAATATTCAATCCTAGGCTTTTGTGTCTCCACTGGAACTTCATGGACTATATTCTGATGCGTAGACCGTGGTACTGTCTGAAATCGACGAAATTCTGAAGTGCGTTGAATTGATATCAGGGAACTCATAAGCACTAATTTTTCAACGAGCACCCTGATATTTTGTCGATTCCTCTCCTGAACTCGCCGTGCGGTGTGAGAAGAAGAATTATCTTGATGAACTGATCACCTTCAGATGATGATTTTTTGGCGATTAAATAAGAAAAAGAAACTTCATGGCATTAGATTATTTTGTAAGAATTTTACGTTAATGCATTTACCAACATTACTTCATAAATGAACTTTGCTTTTAAAGTTGCTCGTGAAACAAGACCTCCAACAAGCCCACGCAGCTGTATATTTCTATAATAAACAATCTTATTGGGAACGTTGTTTTGATACTGTGAACGCTTGACATGTCACTGCAACTGATAGATGTTTCAGAGCCGAACTTTGTATTATTTCATTATGACACTAATCTTTCTGTATAGATTAATTTACTAGCATTCACAGTCGCTTTTATCCATCAAATCATTAAATACTGTCAATGACTGTTCGTTTTTCGTTGCGTGAGCATCGATTGTATAATAACTTTTTTAATGACTATTCGTTCGCTTTTTTCATGTGATTCTCACCTTTCATGTTAATTCATTAACAATGTATAAAATCACCTTTAAAATACGCATTTCTCTCAAGATCCTTGCGTACCTCTTCTTCAGATTGTGATAAAATCTCTTTATTCTGTTTATGGGTCTGCCCGTCCTTCACAATTTTCACTATTACATAAGAAAAAATTGAGCTTTGGTTCAATTAATAACGATCTTATCCAGTTGTGGAATTTTTTTTCAATTACTTACAGAATATAATGAAAGAGTTCTGCTTTTCTCATCTGATATACTTTTTACTGTTGTCTTTACTTAGCAATAAAATACCATCAATAAACATGAAGTGTATGGAAACTGTAATTCGTTTCTAAAATACCTTCCACTTTATATTCCCTGTTCCGGTTTACACTAATTTCATGTAAAGTATTTACGCGTGGCTGTCAAATCCCTTTTTGAGTGGAGACTTTGGTCGAAAAGAAACTTCTAAAATTCATTAACAAAAAGTACACGAAAGATCGAGCAATTAACGAGAATCTGCAAAGCAACGAAATGTAACTCGACAACGAGGTGTGTGATCTTCCTTGAAATTTCACTCAAAAAGCACAGAAAATTAACTGGGAAAGACATTAGGAAAACTGTTGTGAATATGAATTGACACGTTAGGCTGACGCCAGTTTCCAGTAAGTCCAGTTTTGGCAATACTCATAAACAGCAATTGTGGCACTGCGAGGTCAATTACTGTAGCATCAACTGGGTTTTGTTAATTCATTTCCCGAGGTTTCGTGAAACCCTGTGAAACCGGGGCCTGAAGTATCAATGAAAAATTAGATATTTATGAGTTCAAGGTGCTTGAAAACTGTACATTGGTACCGTGCACAAATTTTTTGAGAAATACATCTAATTTTTGCAGCATGAACACCTATCCTTAAAATGTGCATTATTATTGAAACTCTTTGAAAATTGCTGATCATAGTTACTAAATCGTTAAATCTATGTAAAGCGGTTTAGCGATTTAGTAACTATGATTAGAAATTTTCAAAGAGTTTTAACACGCAATGAAATTGCACAATTTCGTAAGATTGAAAGGTTAGAAAAGAAACTTTTAACACATAGTTGTTGATGCTTTCATATCACATCTTTTGGCCCATAATTGCTGATGCCTTGTTATCTCATCTCTTGAGATACAATTGCTGATGCCTTGACATCTCATCTCTTGACATATAATTGCTGCATGTTGGCAGAATGTTTAGTTTTGCCGTGCCCTTCATTAAAACTAGATATGAAAATAGGAAACTGAATATCTTGTCGTAAATGAACGTAATCTGAAAGAAAATAAATATTTTACATTACAGAGAATGGTACAAAAGAGTGTGGTTAACATAGTTTAGTTATGAATAGTCTAATTCAAAGCAAACGCGCGTACTAGTTATGAGTTAGTAAACCAGCGTTTTTTGCTGGAAATCTTACAAGCGTTCAGCAAAACTTAGCCGCGGAGGAATTTCTTGTTAGAAAAAAGCTTTACAATTCGTTCTCAAAAACCCCCGTCAACTGCGTTGACTCCTGTGTAGACTTGAAGGTCTCAAGAAGTAGATTTATGGGTCTCGTGAGGGCGTGAGGTGCAGGGGATGTGGACAGAGGTTATCGAAAAAGCATTCACAAAGCTGCGTGCTTGGAAACACGACTGAGTCTTAATTCGAGAGTGTGTGTCTTACTCACTACTCATAACGATTGGTGAATTCGAGAACATGAGAAGTTTATAAATGGTTCGCGTGTAACGCACAATTCGAAATGAACCACCGAAAAGAAATTCCTGTTAAATTCAACAAAATACAAAAATTATAATACCTAAATTCGGGAGTGACCATAAAATTGTACGGGTATGGCGCACAGGTTGCAATGTACAGTGCGGTGCATGTTAATTGAACGGCTTACACAAACGAAATGGAGTACTCGGCCATGGTTCCCATAATCTACGGTACTCTTCTATTGAATAATTTTCAAGCAAAAAAGTCAACGGTGTTTTCATTACGGACAGATTTGAACTTGTAAACATACAGGGCCTCTGTAATTTGAATGTGTTCTTTTTTACTAACTTTATAGAAATTTGAGGTGTTCATATATAATTCATTCTTAGTAGGTTTTAAGCTATGGTGAATAGGAAAATTATTACAAATAGAACCTTAATACCAATTAGCCTTTAACTCTTGCTTGAGAGCCATTCTGTTTATGCTAAGGTAACTTCTATTGAATGACATATATTCTCTCCAGTTAAATTTAAACTGGTAACTCACATTGGTTTACTCTAGATCGCTGTCTCGTGACGATGACATGTTGTTTCTTACGAGGGGCTGCTGATTTTTTTTTTATAGTATATGAAGGGTTTGGTGGTTTGACTTGCAAATCATGATCTACTGATTTAACAAAAGTTTTATAATGCCTTTCAATACTCTTTCATCTATTTTATAATTCGAATTCAAACGGTTTTCATGAAACATTTAGATATATCGGGCATTATTGCCAGCTTTATAGCTATTATTCCAATGTAAGTTTCAGAAACTCATTCATCGTTTAATCACCTTAGAAAATTAGGGTACAAGTTGTGACGGGAACGCATGGTTCGTCAAGGTTTGAGAGGTCACTTCATACCTCGCGTATGAATATCTGAATGCACCCATTGACCTACAGAAGAAGGGGACAAAAAACGCACAGTCTAAATCAAACATTTTCATTATTGTTTTGATGTCACGGGTAACAAATTTGTAAAAATAGAATACACAAAGAACGCGCATACGTATTTAGCGAGCTTAAAATAGATGTTGGCACAGATAACATGAATCTGGGGGTCACTTTAAATAAATCGCTGGCAAAGTTATAAGAAATTAAATGTCGCAGATATCGCATTAAACAGTACAAGAATAAACAATACAATTTACTTTGAGCCTTAATACCTTCGGAATCTTAATTTCTGTTAACCACTCACGCACTTTCATCGGCGGCTGCTTACTGCACTCATCTCATGCCTTGACATTTCATCTCTTGACATTTAATTGCTGATGCCTTGACATCTCATCTCTTGACATATAATTGCTGATGCCTTGACATCTCATCTCTTGACATATAATTGCTGATGCCTTGACATCTCATCTCTTGACATATAATTGCTGATGCCTTGACATCTCATCTCTTGACATATAATTGCTGATGCCTTGACATCTCATCTCTTGACATATAATTGCTGATGCCTTGACATCTCATCTCTTGACATATAATTGCTGATGCCTTGACATCTCATTTCTTGACATATAATTGCTGATGCCTTGACATCTCATTTCTTGACATATAATTGCCAATGCCTTGACGTCTCATTTCTTGACATATAATTGCCAATGCCTTGACGTCTCACCTCTGTAAAATACTTCACTCGCTGTTACCTTGAGCACCTTCCTCAGAGTTCAGCAGTCAGCGCCTGGAGCGAGAGTAACTATCATTCGCTTTCATTTGGATTTCATTGTGGTTTCCCGTGCAATTTAATAATTGAAAAAATCTCTATAAAGACTTTGACTTTGATTGTTGAAATATTTTTATACACTGATTCTACAGCTGAACGAATGCCAAACTTAGTAGTAGCAGAAGTAGTAGGAGTAGTAGTGACAGCAGTGCTTTAGTAACCGAGACTATCTCGCACCGAAAGTGAAGGACCACTTTGAAAGTTTGGAGAACGGGAAATCTCTGAACAAGGTGTGCTCCCACCCAAGTACCCCTGCAGATAGAAACAACAAGTTAAGAAAGAAGAGGAAAATACATAAAGAATTATCAGTGAAGGAGGCATGAAAATGGAAAGAAGCAAAGTGAGAACGAAAGATAGAAGTCCCGATGGCCTAGCCTAGCTAAAGTTGAGGTCACCTAATAAAGCCTTCTGGGCACGCCAGTGATAGCATAGGATAGACAAACCTAACAAACTTAATCCCATTATCAATGACCTGTCCTATGCCACCTGAAATTCATCTTCATAAAATTTTTTTTACTACGTTAACACTTATTACAAAAATGACAGCAGAGCTCTAAAAATTATAATTACATAAAATATTTACAAAAACTTCGATTAGGAAAAAAATTTACTGCTGCAGTATGCCACCTTCTAAAGACATTTGCTATAACAACTGCGAAAGAAGAACTCGATCATTTCATTAATGTGAAAGTACGCGCTCAACTGGCGCGGAACTCGTGCACCGACAGCGCAGAGCATCTTACATTAATACTGTTTGCTTCCTCAGCCGCACAACGAGGGACCTCCTGGTGACGTCCTGCCCTAGAAGTTCGAGTTGCTTGCCGTTGTTGATGTTTGGGAGCAAAGTTTGTATTGTTTCGCTTGCATTATTGAAGCAGTGCTTTCAAAGTTCGCAATAGCTTCCAGTGTTTGCCCTGCTTGGCACTGTTTGAGCATTGTAGCTGGAGAAGCACACGAAGATGATTCTTCGCTTGAAGGAAGCATTTAAACTTGCATAGAGAAATAAAGAAGCGCTCTCAGTTCTGAAGGTCCACTGAGAGGGGGAATCTTCATCGTCGGAGTTATGCGTTTCATATTGAGATGCTTTCCTGAACTTATAGAAAAATTTCGGCGTCGTAACTCTGCAGAACATTTCCTCTTTGCCATCTAGACGAGATAACATCGACTGTGCACTATCTCTAAAAACATCTGCCCTCCATTATCAACGAATTTACGGACCTTCCTTCATCCGTGGATCGCTATGCTCTCCATTATCAGGGATCGTTTTGTATCATAATTCTGCAGTCCATTAGTGCGGGCGCTATTCTCAGCTCCCATTATCAGCGGTGCCATATTTCAGCGCCCGCCCAATGGCAATCAATTTAGCCAAGACTTATGAGCAATTAGGCTTCTTTTCTTACGCAAGCCAAGATAGAAAAATTCTTCTCGTCGGAGGCCGCCGTCGCGAACGGTCGGGCCGACGACGTGGCAGCTCGAGGGACTAAAACGCGGGATCTTCGGGAACGTCTGGGAAGTCGTTTCAAAGATTAAGGAAGAACTTTAAGGTCGAATTAATACAGGGATAAAAATACAGAGGTGTAGAAGCAAATCTACATTTATTAAAATTTCTCAAAGAGAGATTAAGTTCTGAAATAGAATTGATACGGAAAATTATCATCGTAGTCCTTAAATTTTTAATGCTTTCAACATTGATTCGCAGTAAAAGATTCCTGCTCAAAGACTCCATGTGTTCAGAAGAAAATCTGATACGCCGGTCAAGAATGACAATTTTATCAAACTTCAAAAATATTTCAAACAGAAAACACTTTAAAAAAAAACAAGAATAAAGCACTTTCGTTTGTATCACAGGTTTTACTATTAAAGCTAACCTGACGAAGGGAGGGCATTTGTCCATCGTTGCATTGGAACTTAGACCAAAATGCAAACTTATCACAATTTAACAGTGCATCAGGGATACTGAACCTAAGAACAAGTTCTGTAGACATACGTAGGTTTTCAGTTCGGTGGAACTTCATAGAGCGACTTCTTCAAAACTTCCTCGTTCCTTTGTTCCTCAGAGATGTTAAGTCTGAACCAACGCACCAGGAAAGCATGGCTTGCGCCGTCACAAAGCCTGTGTTTATGACGTAACCTAGAACGTCGAAACTCACGGGTGCCTAACTCTTTCATGCCGAAATTTATTTCGCGTCGAAAGCTGGCCTTTTCTGTAGTTTAATGCTTGCGGGTTTAAATAGATGTTTAAATAAAAAAATATGAATTAAAATACTGCAGCAGGTGTCTGAACCGTCACATTCGTTACCATATGATAAAGAAATTAATTTACACCCTTTGAAATATAAATAATCCTAAAAACAGCAATACCCAACTTGGAAAAAGCCTTTGCCTCTCGAAATTTATGGATGAATTGAACGATAGCACCAATTCCCAGAAGTTTATTTGAGATCATGAATAGAAATTGAGGAATTTGTTGCCTGCATCGCTAATTCACGAATGTCTCAAATCGTCGCAGATTTCTGATTGACTCGTACCTAAAATTCATTTGCCGCGACTCAGGGCCCTCGCCTATGGTATTAAATTACAAGATGGATCCGTAGCAGCACCACAGTTTTTCAAATTTGCCAGAATATCCAGTAGAATTTTAAAGGGACTCGTCGGTAAATTTAGATTTGAGTAAATTTAGATTTAAACTAACTGGAAATTTTTTATTTTGAAACACTTATTTGATGAACATTGCTCAATTGCCAGATTTCGATCCATTGGAGTAGGCGATTGAGGTCTGTTTGAATGATTTTTCTGTCGCGTTCGGTGAATGCCTGCCGCAGAGTTCCGTATCGTCTACAGACTTGTTGATTTTACTGATGATTCCGACGTCAACATCACTGATGTGGAATATGGAAAGGAGTGGGCCTAGGACGCTGGCATGGGGGACTCCTGACGTTACTCCTGTCCAGTCGCTGTGTGGCTCATGAATGAGCAACACAGAATGAGCAACACAGAATGAGCAACACAGAATGAGCAGCATAGGAAGAGTTGAGTGTGACCAGTGAGCCCGTTTCATATCCACCGGAAATAATTGACTTTTATACTACGGGCCTCAACTCTGTTATGCACCCTTTCTCTGGATACAAATATGAACTCAAGTTCTGTGTTGATTTTTTGTGCCACAAATTTTTTCATATCGAAGTATAGAGAAGGGTGGCACCGGGAGGAACGAACTTAGGTATGTGCAGAAAATGTATAAATTCTAGGGTGAAACTCTATGATGAGGAACTAATTCTATAGACTCCAGACATTGTTCAAATTGAAGGTACTAAATGTTTTGACTTTTACATAATGCTTGATTAAATGTTCTAGCATGATGATTTTTACATCGTAGTGATTTTGTTCGTATTTTGCTTAAACCTTGAACACACTGCGAAAAAAGTTCCCGTGTCTGTTTGTGAGCAGGAAATAATTATTCTACATAAAGTAATATCAAAGGCAATCAAAATCCATAATCCTTTCACATGGTTGAACGGTGAAATTTACACGATCAACTATTGCCAAGGTAAGTAACGTTAAGTTACTTATTTATAAATAGCAACAAGAATTCGGTGTCATATTAGATGGATAATGCAGAACAAATCAGCTTCAAAACAGATGTGATGACAAGTGCGCCGCTACTCAGCACTAACCTTCACTCAACGGTCTATTACAGCGTCGAAAACGTTAGCCATCGTCATTGCCTAGGCTCAGTACGAACCCTTTCGACTACGTAAAGAACTCGTCGCTGCTTCATTTAGGAATGTTGAATCTACAGCAGCGGCTAAAGCTGCGGGACAAAAATTAAAAACTTCATGCACTTAAAATCTTCAACTGTAAAAACCTGAAATTTTGACAAACAATAGCTATTGCTGTATTGTACGACGTATTAGATTTCCAGTCAGGTTTGAAGAACAATAAAAAACGTTGGGCTTATATGAAATTTATTTTTAATTTCAAACGTCCATAATTAAGGAACGGAAACGAAATTCTTTCTTTGAAACAACCTCAAGACAAGCAATCAGTACAAGACAAAGAATGCACAATACATATTTGATGAACAGACCTTTATTTTCGAAAACAAAAACACATCTTCGACACCGAGAACTAATCAGCTTTTGATAATCTTCATCACTTAATTTGGCCCACTTCTGCTGAAGTTTAATCTCAAATCTTCCGTGTTAATGAGATTTCTTGTCATCACCTTTGCGGCAAATGTTTCCTTTACTTTCACCATTTGCATTCATAATCGAATCTTTATTGTCTCTCCGAGTATAAATCAGTCTTCAAAGTTCTATTAGTCATTAATAAGGATGTTGGTCGAGGTGCAGCGCTGAGATACTTTGCAAACCGAAAGTAGACTCGTTTCCAGTGCTGCTTACGTAAATCCTCAAGTTGTTGTTTGTGGCTCCTTTATCCTCTACATCTTTATTAATCTTGCTCGTTGTGTTTAGTTCCGCTTTAGAACACGTGATTTTCCTGATGTTTATTGTTATCTTTAGCTTTGGTTCATAAATTGCAGCCTCTGATCTGAGTTGCACGTATTATTGCTGTCTGATTCTCATGCCTTTAATAAGGTGGTGCTCACTGCCTTCTATAGGGAAAAAATAACCTTTACCTTTTTATAGTAAGTCTGTCTTCTTAATAGTGACCAAGGTCTCAGTAACATTTTCCCTTAAAGCCTCTCGAGCCTAGCAGCTGCCAATCGCACTGATCTTATGCTCTCGGCATTATGTAACTAGATTAGTCTTACTTTTGTGAAGTTTGAAAGCGCTAATTATATTGAATATTATAAATGATTTTGTAATAGCAAAGATTTCAGTTTTATATTTTCCTGCACAGTGAATCTCTGTGCCGACCTGCTGGTTTCGGCCGCCGCTTAGGCTGGCTGACATGCGAGTGCATAGTCATGAGTTCACGCGTGAGTGTACTCGTACATACGAGTTCACGAGTGGGTGTACTCGTACATACGAGTTCACGGGTGAGTGTACTCGTACATACGAGTCCACGCGTGAGTGTACTCGTTCATACGAGTACGAGTACTCTACAGCGTAGTCTCCTTTTTCGAGGGCAGGCGTAGGTGAGTGTGATGCAGTAACAAGTGCTTTGTATCTACGTTAACTGAATTTAGTTTCACTCTATTACCATGTTGAATACTTTTTGTCTCAAATCTATTTTTGCATGATTTCCTTTCTTTAACGTTCTTTATTATTCAGTAAGACCTTAACATCAATTAAAATGGAGTTGGTGGTATTTGATTATTATCTGATGATTATGAACAGCTTCGTATAATTTTATTCATTTACAGGTCAGAGGAGCTGAAGTCATGATGCGCAAGTGCTTTCCAGGTTCCCACGTCCACCGTATTAAGCTGTCGCCTCATTCACACAGGCGAGTCCCTAATAATTTTAATTCCTCACAACAAGAGCATGCATTATAACTCAAGTACGTTCCCGTTTATACTTTAATTGCACGAGACTCCAGCTCGCGGGACTGCAAAAACTTGGACCTGAACTTCAAGACTGGTCGCTACAGGATTTCGTTTTTGGGTAGCCCCTTTAACAAATAAATATCACTTAAGAGAAAGTGCGATTTTGCCCTGTCCTGAAGGAAGGGCACCTGATCAGATTTGGGCTAACTCATGATGCCTCGACGGACTTAGCTGTTTCCTGCGTTACTGGAATCGGGTGGTCTGGCAAACACGATTTCGTATGCTAACTCTAAATAGAGCTAAAATCTTTTAAATCTTTAAATCTCTCGTGTAAAGATGTGAGGCTCAGAGTAACATCCGGATAGAGCTCCCACACCTTCACTCCTTAGCCCCTCAGGGGGCAAAGGATAGGCCATAGGCAATAGGGTTATGATAGTTAAGTTTGTGTATCCTATGCTATGGGGAGTGGCGACCCCAAGGAAGCATTGTTTGCTCACCTCTGCTATGGATAAGTCTTCGGGACTTCTATCTTTGGTGCCTCTTTACTTCTTTCAATTTTCATACCTTCTTCGCTATTTTTTATTTCTTTTCTTCCTCGTCTTTCATAACCTAATGTTTATATGCGCTGGGAATCTTGTGTGGGAACACACCTGTGCATAGATTCCGCGTTTCCAAACGTTCATACCAGATGGTTCTTCTTTCCGCGCTCTATAGACCGCCTTTGGTGTGGCTAGAGAGATATAAACAAATTAATAATAATAATAATAATAATAATAACATTAATGCACTCTTACAAATCCCACACGTTCACTCCTAAGGTTTTCCAAGGATTTTGAATCAGATTCAAATCAAGGAATTGCGGCGGTCCATTTGTATTCTCAAAATCTTGCTGGCCGATGCACATAACTCAAGACTGTTCTGGACTGGTCTCTGCCTCAAATTTTATTATTGGCATTATTATTTTATACTGCATTATGTTTTCGTTCACGTTAGCGTTCACACGAGTTTTCTAAGCAAAGGAGAGGCGCTGTCCCTTGGTTTCAAAATATTCCAATATCATAACACTTCCGCCTCTAAACTCAAGTTTATTTAGTACATTTTTGATGATCTCTTAATATTATTCATACTGTCACTTCCAAGTGAATTGAACTTCCATTCGTCTCTGAAAAATATTTCAGACGAATTTTAACAAGTCTAAGTGACACGCTTGTTTGCGAAGTCTTATCTCTTCCTTTTATTTTTTAAACTAATCAGAGATTTCTTTTATGGAGTTTGCGAGAACAAACCTTCCTCTTGCAGCCGTCTAAAAACAGGTTTCCTTGACACATTTACACTGGTGATGTTTCTCATTTTCTTTAACATTCCTGCTGAAGTCTGAAAACGGTTTTTCGATGCCGAACGCTGCATGATTCCATATTGTACGTCACAGTAACTGTTTTTATGAGTCAATACATCAGTTTTGTACGTTTAATAATTTTGAAGATTATTATTTGGCACTACTACATGTAAAAATTTCTCATGTAACTTCTCTGAAAAAAAATTATGTTGAACCTTGTCATTGAAATGTTCTTTTGTGAGTCATCTGTCTACTGATTCGCTCGCATCGCCCTTCGTACGTGCCATCCTTCTGTCCTCCGTGCGTCACGCTTTTCAATAATTAGACAGTAAATTTTTGGAGCGCATAAACTAGGCAAATACGAGTTTACATCATTATTCAGGCCGTTATTATCGATACGACCATCAGAGTACATCACATCAACAACAGTCATTTTCAAATGAAAGCGTTCAAAATAAAATTTCTCGAAACCATTTAAATCTAAGAAAGTGAAATTAGTTAAGTCAGTAGGAAACGACAGAAAAACGCAAGAAAAACAGCAAATAAAAAATCACATAAACAGGAGCGGTTGCTAGCGAAAGAAAGATGAAACATTTTAAACCGAAGCAGAGGAAGAATGTGACAGAGAAGAAGAAACGTGACAACGCAAGAGAGAATGTTTTTGTAGAAGAGAGAATGCAAGAGAGAAGAAGAAACGTGACAGCGCAAGAGAGAATGTTTTTGTAGAAGAGAGAATGCAACAGAGACAAAGAAACGTGGCATCCAAAGAGAGCAAAAATATTCTTATGAGTAATGGATCCAGAGCTAGAGAGAGCAAAGTAAAATGAGTGGAGAATAAATAAACCTACATCTAGCAAATGTTAAAAGTCAATTTCTCGTGCTGTTTAGGGTATATAACTCGTGGTATTACCACTAGTTCTACTGGTGCTGTGATAAATAAATAAATCCTCAGAATGTGATATTCTGTCTCTCTGTTCCATGCGCATTTTCATATTTGATCACTCGAATTACTACGAAAATACATATTTCAACTGAACTTTGGTACTTGAAGGAAGTATGATCAGATTCAACAATAAACTAAGCAACAAATTTTGGCGCGGATCGAGGGCGCTTGGTTGTCACGGAGATATCGTACATTACTCGCATCGGCGAACGGGACCTGGAAGGCGTCCTCCAGTTTTTAGAAGAGTTCTTCAGGTTTGGATCTGGGGAGACGAATGCCCTGCCATTGTTATGAAATTAGCCATGAGTGGCCCCACAAGCCTTAGAGGAAAAGGAGACCGGAGCAGTCGTGTCGTCCCTGATTTATAGAGGGGGGGAGGAGGTAAGGCTAAAATATGGGAAGAGAAATGCCACCTGAAAGCTGCAAAACTACGTCTTGAATTGCCATGGGTTGAGGTAGTATTGAGCGGCCAGGAGAAGCACAAGGGAACAAAATGGAAGAACAGTGGGGAAAGGAGAGCAGGAGCTAGAAAGACATAACGAATTACTCGCTTTTTTAATCTCATTTTGCTGAAATAATAGTACGTACACAGGAGGGAAGAAAGAAGTAATGCTTACAGACTGACTGAATGAGGCTCAAAAATACATCAAAAACAAAGAAAAATAACGAAGAGAGCAGGCAAATGATAAATCGTGGATGACGCTGATCAAGGAGGACAAGATACACAGAGTAATCTAGAAACACATGTATTTCGAGCCTAATGTATTTTGTGCTCGAAGTAACATTTCCTAAAAAACAAGCTTATAAGCCCCCAGAAATCATTACCAACAGTTAATTGCACACATTTTTCTCCCCAAATGGCAACTGAACTACCTTCTTTTCATTCATTAGGCATACAAATGTGAGCAGATCGGCCTGGGCCCATTCACTAAAATGACACCCAGGCTGGAAGTGATGATACACTCATAAGATATCACGAAAAACTCATAAAAGAGCGATAAAATTTCGACGCTGAGGTAAAACAAGAAAGTTTCCTACAGAACCAGGAAGTATGAATTTGAGCACGTTCTGCAAATAGAATGAAATTGATGAGCCAAGATGAAAATTAACAAAAAGGAAAAAAAACTCTAGTGGGGACGCCGAAGCCAATCTCAATTAAAAGTGTCTAATTCGCTAAAAATTTATTACCGTCGTTGAATATTGAAAAGAAACGTTTTTTACTAAAGACGTGCCGCAACATATAAATTTTTTATTCATACCTTTCTGGAAAATGAACGTCCTCATGAAGCGCATGACGACTAAAGTTTTTCTGATTTCGAAATATTTCCGAGGAAATGTAATGACACAACGCGACACCGTAAGGAAATGGAAGGAAATGTATAACTCAGCACACACACGCACGAGTCGCAGAAGCGTAAGAGAGGCATAATTATAATCAAAGAGAAATAACAATTGAGAGAGATGAGTGATAAAAGTGACATTGATAAATTAGCAACATTTAGTATGAAATGTTAAGGTACTCAATGAACAGCCGTTAAGGTTAAGCGCGTTGGTGCAAGGACATGTGCACTAACATTCCATTTCGTTACGCTTTTCTAGTTACCTAGAGCGCATGAAGTCGATCTCTTGCAGCCTGCCAGTGCAAAGAAATAAAAGCGATCACCACCTCTCTCATCGAAAGAGAATTATCTGTTTTAGCATAGCAGAATTTACTAAAACACGACTGATTAGATTCAATCAGTACATATGGCCCTAAGATATCATTGATTCTCAAGACTAATCACACTCATAGGAAGAGGTCCTCAGCGACNCTTTTACGTTGATGCCACCGTTTCCTGTGAAGGCATCATCTAGTCACACATCAACTCCTTCTCCGGCAAGGATGAGTTAACTCGTTTTGCCCTACTTTCTATTTCTCAACCTTGCTTAGCTATCTGAACTTATTTTCGATTTTGAATAAAACAACTTTAAATGAGTTCACTCGTCGTTCCTTAACCTCCCCTGGTACAACCCGATCATATTCGAGTGCACTCAAACATCCGGGCAAAAATTGTGCAAATCGTCTGAATCTAGAGCACGTTCGTCTAAGCCCTGCCGGGGCAGGGGTTCATTCTGCAAGGCGACGAGATCGGTAAACTTCAAGCGGCATTCATGCCTTCACTCAGCGGTCTGGATCATCCAGAGGAGTTTGACATTCATCCGTGAAAATTTCGAAGTGGTTGTCTGTAGCGAGGAGACGACCGTGCGCTTGTGCCGGTAGAACTTGGTTGGACGTCGCTGGGATGTCGCAGTCACGACTTTTAATTGGAAATCAAGTCATTCTTTATTTCTTGCAAAAAGCTCATCGTTGTACGTTTAGGAGTAGCAGCCCTGTGTATTTATAAGCACAATACCCTTTTACGTACTACCATTAGTAACGGCACGTGCAGATTAGTAAAAGTTATTATCGGCATACCCAGTATCGTAATTGTAACATGTTCAGCTTATTAACAGTTAACGGCATTTTCAGCTTAGTGACAGTTAATAACTGCATGTCCAGCTTAGTAACAATTAGTAACGGCATGCTCAGCTTATTGAAAATTAATAACGGCATGTTCAGCTTTGTAACACTTAATAACGGCATGCTCAGCTTAGTGACAGTTAATAACGGCATGTTCAGCTTATTAACAGTAAGTAACGGCATGTTCAGCTTAGTAACAGTTAATAACGGCATGTTCAGCTTAGTAACAGTTAGTAACGGCATATTCAGCTTATTAACAGTTAATAATGGCATGTTCAGCTTAATCACAGTTAATAACGGCATGTTCAGCTTAGTAACAGTAAGTAACGGCATATTCAGCTTAGTAACAGTTAGTAACGGCATATTCAGCTAATTAACAGTTAATAACGGCATGTTCAGCTTATTAACAGTTAATAATGGCATGTTCAGCTTAATAACAGTTAATAACGGCATGTTCAGCTTAGTAACACTTAATAACGGCATGTTCAGCTTAGTGACAGTTAATAACGGCATGTTACTCTTCAGCTTCTTATCTCGTCTGTGCTGGTAGCTATACAGTTGCATAAAGAAAGATTACGACGCATCTTTTTCGATTAAATTTCATACAGCGACAACAACTAGGATGTCGTGAGCGATTTCTGTCCCTTGTGCAGTTTCTAATCGTCCTTGCGTAGTCCTTCAAAGCTATCAAAATAAACATTAAAAGGTTCTTACATATGAGTTAGGTATACTTTACTGCAGTTCGCGGCTTAGGCTATAACCTGCAGAAGCTCTTTTCCATGGAACTTCTGCGTTACGAGTTTCATTCTTGCCCAAAATTGGTGTGAAAAAACATAGAATTTCTCACACTGGAAAAACACATGGAGCATCTACCCGAAATAACTCCAATTGTTCATAAGTCAGAGTGCCAAATTGGGCCTGCAATGAAGAGTCTTGGCCTGCTTTCAGCTCCCGAGGTGATCGATCTATTGATGGATAAGTGAGAATTGACGAGATTTGTTGATGGATAAGCAAGAATTGACGAGATTTATCGATAAATAAGCAGGAATTGACGAGATTTATCGATGGATAAGCAAGAATTGACGAGATTTATCGATGGATAAGTGAGAATTGACAAGATTTATTGATGGGTAAGTGAGAATTGACGAGATTTATCGATGGATAAGTGAGAATTGACGAGAGTTATCGATAAATAAGCAAGAATTGACGAGATTTATTGATGGGTAAGTGAGAATTGACGAGATTTATCGATGGATAAGTGAGAATTGACGAGATTTTTTGATGGATAAGTGAGAATTGACGAGATTTATTGATGGATAAGTGAGAATTGACGAGATTTATTGATGGATAAGTGAGAATTAACGAGATTTATCGATGGATAAGTGAGAATTGACTAGATTATTACTGAGATTTGCGAAACGTAACTTTGAGTAGGCAGGGAAAAGGAAAAAATGAGACATACAAAAATACGATAATTTTTTTTCTAAAACATTGTTTTCTATAAACTACAGAGATATTGATTATGTAGATGAAAATTTGAGAGCGTCTAAGATTATATATTATAATTCGAGAGTCGACAGCGCATCCACAGCGTTATCTTCTCGAAAATCAAAGGTGATCACAAATCATTAACTTTCAAATAAATTTTACTCTTCGAAGAGCATCAATCCTACCAACATACATACACTTGGGCGTCACGTACGCACGTGTGCACGACGCACGACAGTTGCATGTGTACGGGGAGGCTCCAGGAGTACAGGACGATGTGTGAATGACACGTGCACCCATGAGGTGGTCGACGGCTGTTAAAAAGAACTTTTATTCATTCCAACACGTTTTACCGTCGGGTTTTAAATGCCTTACANGGCTGCGAGGCCATCACGTTCACCACTACACCATGGAGCCCACACATGTTAAAGGTCCGCACACAGTTTATTATTCTCATTAAACAAATCTCTTTCTCGGTTGTGCGTTTGTGTGTTCGAATAGAGAAAACGTGAATATGTAAACGTTAGAGGTCCTTTACACGGCGCATTCATCACCAAATATCAAAACGCTACTTCAAGCTTGTAAATTAAAGTAATGTTATAGTAATGTAAAAGTTAATTTCAAAAAGGGTTAAACTCAAGCATGTCTGTGTGACAGCATGAAATCTATAAAAAATATTAGTATCTACGATCAATGGCAAACGCAGTTTTTAAGTCGACATCAGGCGAATATTTTTACAATGAAATTAAAACTTCATTTTCGGCTTCTGACCAGATGCGAAGGACTAACTGCCTGAACGAACATATTACGAACACTTGATGCCGTTTGATGCATCGTCTGGGAACATGCTAATCTGAATTCTACATGGTTAAGCATGTAGAGCGCACACATACTGAAAATTATTGTAAAAAGAAAACTCTCTCGCGGAACTGCACAAACTGCAAAAATTGAAAGCCTAGGCAACGAAATTCCCATAAAGTTAAGCTGAAGACAATTTTTTCTACGGTCCAAAAAAATGCTCCTAGGCTCGTAAAATAGTCCTAGTGAAGGCCTAAGCCTTCATACGAGCTCCAACTCGTGCGTCAGACCGTTAATTAAGCGATGAGTTGGCGTCAATTTTACGGCATATCGCACGTTAGTGTTATACAGTGTATGTTTGTGGGCACGTGTGATCGCATGCTAGCGTTATTTGTGAAAAGTGGATCGTGATACTGAAGAATTGAGAACGACAAAATAGAAAAGTGTCACCGAAGCGAGTGTTAAAACAGTCTCCTAGATTTGCAAGTACTCGTCTTATTTATACTGAAGCGCATGAAAAAAAACTTATTGAAAAACACTAAAACGTCAAACCAATTCCCCCGATTCCCACTTGCGTCGAGAATTTCTCTGCTGAGCTCAAAGTTAATATCCAGACGAGGTATTTCGAGGGGATTCTGAAATGATTTCTTCAAAAGATCGTTTAAGAGGAGCTGGAGCACGCCTGAAAACAACTTCGGGAGACGCACGGGTTTCGAGTTGACCAAGTTTAAAGCGAAAATTTGAGGTATAAAAAGAACGCACGAAATGTTGACAAGCGTCGGCGCCGAATTATTAAAATCCTTCGCAGTGGAATGCGTCTGAGTATTCACACGTGCTTTTACCTTGCGCCAATGTGCTGGGGCAAATGTTCCACTGAATAAATGGTTCGCTGTAATTATTATTAAAGAAATTTGGAGCCAAAAATGTAATCTTTATTGACAGATAAATTCTCTAAGCCTTTCTTATTCACAATATCAATTTAAGTGCTCGCGATACGCTCCATGACAAGAAACATACATGTATGGGTTTTAGTGATCACCGTTCGACACACATTCCCCTCTTCGTACTTTTAAAGCAAATATTTACTTCTACAGCAACTTTCAAAAACTCTGTTTATATAAGAACATACCTATGTTGTACACATATGTTAGTACTTGAGCTGGATCTTCAACATCGGAATATTTTCAAATAATCAAATATCACTGATGTAGTGAATATTTGAATGTTTGTCATGTACACGTACAGAATATTTGAGAGAGACAGGGCAGTTCTTCTTATTCCTGAATTTCTCATCAGCCCTCCATTTTCACTTCGATATAATGACTAAAGTTTGAAGCTTTTCAATCTCACTTTTTCCACTTTTTTGAGGATGGCGGGGGGAGGGGAGAATGGGGGGCTAGAAGATATACAAAAACATTATGGCCGTTTAGAAACTATGAATATTTTATATAGTTCAAATATTCATAGTTTCTATCCGGACTCAGCTGAAAGACCGGATGTAAGGAGTTGCTTTCAAAGTCCGGATACTACAAGTTATGCTTTAGATTAACATAAACAAAGAAAATCTGGTCCAAAATTAATCACAATGAAAGAAAACCTATTACTAAATCAGTACGCTTTCCAAACTATTAAAGCTAGGATACATAACGACGACTACACTGAGATCTTGAAAACTATTAAAACGAATGCATTAATGCTGGTAAAAGTTCAACGCCGTAAACGTAAGCGATAGACTTATATAATGATCGATTTGTGAAAATGTTCTATTTTAAATAGTATTCTCTTACGGTATTACGTTACAAGAAATCTGTGATTACATTTGCAAGGATATTGCGTACAAACACGTGTGAAAATAGCAATACCAGACCGCGGTCACAATGGGAATCAGCTCTGAGTGAGCTCAGGTCACAGAAACCTGGTCAAACTCAATACGAAACAGGCATATGTTGATGGTCTAGCTGATGCTGTGCGCAACGCCGAAATCATTTTGAAGTATTCACCCGTATGAGATGCTCAAATAATACAAAAATAAAGGCATATGCTGACCAAAATAGATTTCTTCAACACAAAAAATACTTCAGAAAACGTCTATAGAATTGTAGTGATCAAGATTAACTCTATTTCATATGTCATTCATTGGTATTATAATAACTGTTACACAGTATTATGTTCATTTCATTCTGACCAGTTTAAGACACTCTCCTCATCAATCTATGCTCAGGAAACTCATCTTTTGTTTATTACTTCTCTCTCTAATGCAGCTTTAATGTACTGCGCACGAGTGCTTGAAAGGTATCAAAAAATATGAAGTGAAAACTGGGCTTTTATAACGGTTCGTACCTACGTTCTTACTTGTACGTGGTTACGGTACTGATTTCAATTTTATTACTGAATACATCGCGTCAAACCAATGAGTAAACATTTCAGACATATTTTAAGGTTCATGGAGAAGAAATGAGTCACATATTTCTTTTCAAGCTCCAGTTATTTACAACGTTCATCAATTAGTTTTCAAAGCTATCACTGAAATTTAAAGTCATAAGAAAGTACTGAACAGCCATCAGTCTTCACTTAGTGCTGGCAAGGTGCATAAAATTAGACGTCCATTGTATATATGTAGACATGTTCGTAGCAGGCTATATTCTAGGCTAACTACATCCAATGCCGCGCGACGGTATGCGAGAGGCACGGGAGACGCTGCGCGCGTTCCAAGCGTAGACAGTAACCGCAAGCCCGACTAATGGGAATTACATTTTTAGGCCGAGCCCCATGCAAGACGCAGTAGCGCAATCCATCTCTAACGAACGAAGAAAAGCCCAGAGTATACTTCGGGACGGACAGACTGTTGAATTCATAATGGGTGTTTGGCAACACCGCCACCTACTACAGTAGAATGAAAAAGTTCGGAATCGAGAGGGTAGTCTGGGAGGAACCGCGGTAGGCTTAGGTTTAAGAAGAAAACGCTGGGCGTTGGGCTAGACTCGAAATTGGCAAGATACTTGGTCATAGGTCCGAGAACGTGAACTTGCTGGAAGACAGAACTTGCTCGAACTACGAGCTGGGATATAATAGTACATCTCTATTAAAATACTACGATAGCCCACCTGGAGCAGCTCGTTTGAGTCAGTCAATCTGAGGTGTTGTGTGTGGGTTCTGCCAGTCCGCAAAAGCGGGGGAGTTGGTAAAATAAAATTCTGAGTTAATTCAGTTCACCGCTAGTCCGATCAATTGCGTCTAATCTTCCAGCTCGTTCGCTTTATGGTTAATGGGAAGCTCATTTGAACGACTAGGCTCAATCAACGGATTTGTCACTGTTCTCCTTATCACGATTTACCTTTGCCTACTTAGATTAATTTATGATAAATGCAGAGAAGTGAATTCCACTTTCCCCTCGGAGTATCGTTAGATCTCTGTGCGGCCTGACTGCTGGGCCGAACGCTACCCACGCTACCTAGAAGTGAACGCGGGTGTTGTGTGCCCACTTGTTTGATGGATATTTCGTTGAATTTATTTAGTGAAGCACTGATTTTCTTTCGGCATAATCGTGCCTT